>JACGCM010000774.1:0-22932 GCA_014058105.1 Kingdonia uniflora
TTGACTATTTTGGTGTCATGCTGCTCGAATATGGCGGTATTTCCTGCTATAGTTGTTATACTTTGAGAAGTTTTTGATGTATGAATGTTAGTGGCCGTATTCTCGCACATACGTACAACTGCTTGGCTGCCCTTAATCTTATAGATTCTATGATCTGTTGGAAATCTTAATGCTAAGTGATACGTAGAAGGAACCGCTTTGATCGAATGTAACCAACTATGTCCCAAAATACCGAAATATTTGGACTCATCATCGATGACAAGGAATTTTATGAATGTTGTTTTAGATCCTGCCTAAACGGGCTAAGTAATTTCTCCTGTGGCAAATTCCTTCAAACCGTTGAAGCTGGTGATTGTTATTGTCGAAGCTTTCACAGAGTCTGTAAGGCCTAGGACCTCAATCTCTCTTCGAAACAATACATCCATTGCACTTCCTGTATCGGCTAAAAGCTTATGTAGGTAGTCCTGTCTGACTTTAAGCATAATGACGAGAGGTCATCATGGGGGTATTTCATGTGGCTGGTATTACAGTCCTTGAAGGTGATATGGTACGGACGTTTTGATTTGCTCGAGCTGGGGAAAAGCTTTTCTAATTTATCTGTGGAGACCATTTTATAACAAGAAATAATCCAATCATCTTATTTTCTTTTCTTTCTTTTCTCAATCTCGATCATATACAGGTGGCGAGCCTGCCCTGGGACCGATTTTGCTTGACGCCTTTATTTTTTGCTTTATCTTCGAGAAATTTTTGGATGTCGATGACATAATTATGAAGTCTTCCCGCCAAGAGGATGCGATGAAAATTCTGATAAGAGAGTAGCAGTTGTCAGTTTCATGGCTTTGCATATTGTGATACTGGCATAAAGGTTTGGTAGGGACATCCGAAATAGTTTGCGGTGCGCGATAACACTCATCTCCAT
Organism: Kingdonia uniflora; assembly: GCA_014058105.1. NCBI lineage: Eukaryota > Viridiplantae > Streptophyta > Magnoliopsida > Ranunculales > Circaeasteraceae > Kingdonia > Kingdonia uniflora. The sequence goes on from JACGCM010000774.1 coordinate 920, forward strand.
TTATCGCTGGTAAGATAGCGGAGAGAGTCATTGTCATTGGGAGAAGAACTGGGACCGGTATGTTGGGTCTGCCGTCCCTTCTTCTATTGTTGTTAATTATTCTGCCTCGTTGCTTTGGTGCTTCGGTTGTGGCCAATCTTTGAGGTAGAGTTGAAGTTGTTTCCTGAGAATGGATAGTAGAAGAGCTCTTCATCTTATCTTTCTTGGATCGTTCTAGTTCGATGTAATTATTAACTACATCAATTAATTTTATGACCGTTCTTGACTTGTGCAGAGTAAACTCTCCTCGAACCTTAGAATCGATGAGTAGGGCTGAGGTGAATGGTGAAATGACAATTTTGGGATTTGAGTTCCCAATTTCTAAATTTCTTGTAAGAAACGCTTGTAAAAGCTCGCTAAAGTTTCTTTTGAGCCCTGTTTGAAGAAGAACAAAGAATCTACAGTGATCTCCTACTCTTTAGCATGAGCATAATTGGATTCAAAAAAGTATTGCAACTGGCTGAATATGGTGATGGAGGCCTCTTGGATTGTATGAAATCATCAGAGAGATTCTTCTTTTAAGCTCATGTTAAATAGCCTGCACAGCATGTGGTCGAGTTTGGAGTATAATCCCACTGCGGCTTTGAAATAACGTACATGGGTAAGTGGATTAGTGAGTCCTGCATATTGAATGAATTTTAGCATATGGAAATTTTCTGGGATGGGCATAACTTCGAGATGTAGGAAGATGGGGTTTGTTTCGATCCGGTTAAGTGTAGATCTCCTGCCTGGGATATCAGAGTTTATGGCCTGGATTTTATTGTTTAGGGCATCCAAGATGACGAATTATGGAGGAGTAAATGGTAGGGCTGTACCTTGCGGATCAAAGTCTCCCTGTCCTTATGGTCCCAATCGGTCCCTGATTGTTCTTCTTTCTGGTGGTGGAGTCTGATGACGCGTGCATCAACTTCCTTGAGTTGTCAATGCTGAAGATGTAAGTCCAAAGTGTCGAGAAATCCTGTCTGGATTTACAAATCGAGATCAAGAAGTCCGTAGTCTTTCTTTTCTTGGTTGATCATCTCTTTTGGTCCCTCTTGACCGGTGACCACTTTGGGCCCACAAAGGTGACGTCTGGAGGCCAGTGAGTCGATCTTAAGTTCTCCTTAATCTTTCCATCTCGTTCTGATATGTATGACTCTGTTGGTCCAAGGCTTTCCTTCATTCATCTCTTTCTGCTTGAAGGGCTTAAGCGTGGATACGCTGATTTTAAATCTTTAAACTTTTTCTGCAGTCATTTATTTCTGAAGCTCAATTACTGCACCGTGCAGGTCGACCGCTCCTGGTATAGGATTAAATTCTTGGTCTCTTACCATGCTAGATTGGCTTCTGAGGTTCATATTTGTCAATTGGAAGGATTTTAGATCAGCGGTGGTAAATAAAAGTATGGTATTTCCCATAGACGGCGCCAATTGTAGTGGTATGTTTTCCGGAAGGAGAATCTTTGCCAATACTATTCATAAGGAAAATGTAATAATAGGCAAGATAAACAAGATTTTACATGGAAAACTCAGTTAAAGCTGAGAAAAACCATGACCTCGGGGAGGGTTTTGATGTAAAATCTAGTATGTTGCTAGTTATTACAAGTTTTAGAATGATAATAGGGTTAGGAAGTAAGGATATCAAAGTTGCGGATCTCAATAATCTATTCTCTGCCTGTATTTATAGTTAATACATGCAGTTTACAAAAGATTGAAACAGTCTCCTATTTCGGGGGGAGTGGGCGAACTTCGCGGATCTCTAACAGCTCTTTCTTGACCGGGCATAACGGCTACTTTTGGTAGGTCGAGGACTTGTGGTATCTTCTCGAATACCATATGTCTTCGATTATGTATGACTGTCTTCGACTATACTGTGCTTGCTTACTCTTGTCAAATTTGGGGAATATGTTATCAATAATGTACACAATACACCTAAAGTGGGACTTCTGGAGAGAGAAGGTCTGAATAGAGAGAGAAAATAGAGATGGTACAAATAAAGAGAGAAGAGAGACGCAAATCTAAATCCCATCCCCGACAACTACCTCCTCTCAGATTATGCACCAAATTACGTGTGGGGATCTATGCAAGAACCCAAAATCTTGACATCCCCCCCAAATTTCAGCGAACTCACGAATCTTGAGTGGAGGTCTTTTCTCAGTCGGACCGAAGGAGTTCTGAGCTTAAGACTTTGATGGTTTTGTCCCCGGAGGGTACTCGATCGTTATCATGTAGAGTGTAGTGAAGCATCAAGCGTTTTGCAATTCAGAATCCCATTCCCTTTACTCCATAACCCAACTCCCTCCCACCTTCCTCCCGCTATTTGTTTTTATTTGATTTGTGTCTTCTTGTACTTGCAGGTGATAAAGTGTGATGGTGATGACATGGTGAGGTTGGGATGGTATAGGAAGAGATCGGCAGCCGGTGGCATTTGGGATCAGAAGAATAATCTTGGGGGGGGGGGGGGGGGCTAGAATCGTCAACATGAAAAAAAAATGGACCTGTGGTTTGGGAATGAATTGGGTCGTGTCTTTTAAAATGGGTCTGGGTTATGAGATTGGGGAGTGAAGGATGGGGGAAACATAAGGTACCCATACCCCTTCTCTGTTTTCCTATTTTATTTTATCTCTCTCTTTGGGCCTGGCAGCTACTAAATGGGGCTACGTGTGCCTCATTGTTGAAACTGCCCTACAAATTGTAAAGGGAAGGGTGGTTGCGTTTTTAGCTGCATCTGGGTACTGACTCCCTCCTGACAACCATTAAGTATTTATCGCCTGCGGCATAGTCTAGTCCACAAGAAACAAAAATAAGATTTTCCTTTCCTTCTCTAAACTAGTACTTATAAAGATGAGAAGTGGGCAACAGAGTTTGGATAACTGGTTTTTGGGATGTCTTTATTTTCTGTCACCCAAGAATTTATGAGTAAAATGGAGAGACTTATTGTTACGAAACCTCGAGGGGCTGCGGTGGTTCATCTAACTCCGGAGATAGTTTGTGCGGAAAAATCTTGTTGGGGTATGCGCTGATTGGAACAATGTCATTCGAGACAAGACGAGGGTTCACAAAAATTATGGCTGCCCTAAAGAGTTTTTGGAGTATGGAAGCATCGGAGAATTTGGAAGTTTTCGAACGAACCGTGAAGGGTAAAACCTACTTTTTGTTCAAGTTTCGTACTGCTTACGATCAAAATTATATCTTGCTTAACTAACCATGGAACCCTTATGGACATACACTGATTCTTCTGCTTTATGAGATGCGTACCACAATCAATCCCCTTATCTTCATGTATGTGCCTTTCTGGGCAAAGTTGGACATTCAAGATCCTTTCTTTGGGACGCTGGACTTTTTATATGAGTTCAGACAGAGTCTCAGCCAGGTTCTGGTCACCGAACCGAATGGTGAAAATAAGTGAGTTACAAAAAATGGGTACTGCGCACAAGTTGTGATGGATATCTATAGTGTGTTTCCACCAGCTGTTTTGGCTGAACTTGCAAATGGGCCAATTCTCGTGCGTTAAAAGTATGAGGCAACCTCAATTAACTTCTGCAGCAGCTATTTTAAGATGGGACACTGGTCGATAGTGTGTACTGAAGGTATTGAAGAAGAAATCTTGGGGAGTGCGGGGATTAAAATTACACCAACATGTACTTTTATAAACGACCCGTGTAAGAACAAAGAAGTTCCTAAAATCGGACCGATGGCTTTACGGCCTACAAATCAAGTCGTTGACTTTGGACCTGGATGGGCCTCGTCCTTACCAAACCTAGCCCATAAGATGGATAAGGGAAAGAGTCCAGTTGGTATGGGAAACATGTTCAACTTGCAAACTGAGACCAACCAGGTTAGTTAAGGTCCGGAAGTAAATCATGTGGGTCAGATAAATTTGGCAGCTACACGGGGCGGGGGGGGGGGGGGGGGGGGGATAATTTTTTAGTGAATGAGGCTACACCAAATATGGCGCTGGACTTCACGGTACTTGGGTACCTAATAAGATGGATTGGCAAGGAACATGGGGATACGTTAGAGAGTCTGATTGGGAGGGGATAGATGGGACATATGACAGTCATGATCACAGTCGATACGATACCCATAGGCGTCTACTTCTCGAGTAGTTTATAAACAGCTGAGGGCAGAGACGCTATTAGCAGAGTCAACTATACTCTCTCAATCATATCATGTCAGTACCCACATGCCTTATCACTCTCAGGTACGCTGCCCTACCTCTCTCTCTTCTCTCTATCTATTACTTGTATTCGACGCACATATTGTTTGTCTGACCATTATTCTAGGGTTCGGGTGACTCTGCGGACACCACCCGAGCCATCATGAAACTTGTTACCTGGAATTGCTGAGGTTTAGGTTGACCGGCAGTAATTCATCACCTTAGAGAGCTTATTTGATTCTCAAATGGGGATATTATTTTTTTAGTAAAAACTAAAAGATCCTTTGTAGAGATACATCTTTTGGTTAGAAATCTCAATTACCCACACTGATTTGATGTTCTGGCGATGGGCGTTACTAGTAAATTGAGAGGTATATGTGTCATGTGGAAAGAACAAATTAATATTGAAGTTGTTAACAGTAATAAATTTATGATTAATATTATGGTTAAGTCTGAGCCTGCTAGCACTCAATGGAATACCTCTTTATTTTACGAAAACCAATACCAGCTTGACACAAATAAGAGTTGGCGGTTCGTGAAGACAACTGCAAATGGGTGTACAAGTCCATGGATGATTATCAGGGATTTTAATGCTATTTTTTACGGAGCTGAAAAATATGGGGGGAAATTTTACAAGGTTGCCAGAAGTGCTTACACAAAGGAGGTAATGCAACATTCGGGCCTCATAGATCTAGGTTTCTCGGGTAATCCCTAATAATAAACGGCGTGGATGGGCCAATATAAGGAGTCTAGCCAATGCTGATTGAATGTTTATCTTCCCCGAAGCTAATATTTTTCACATACCAGCCATTAGTTCATACCATACTATACATTGATACAACACCGTAATTTTTGGCCTTAACTAAATGTTTTTGTTTTTAGACCATGTGGATCAGGGAACGCCATTTTCACCAGTTGATCCAACAACTCTAGCAAGTACTGAAAAGGGTTCCCCGGCCGGTCCAACTGATTAAAGGAAAACTTTTAAATACTAAAGTTGGTCTTCAGACATGGAATATAATTTTTCTTGGACATGTCCCCAATAAAAAAATTACGCTTAAAGACTTGATTAAAATTATTCAAAATTTCCCCAAAGTGAGGTTAACTCCCATCGAGCGTTTGAACTCTAGGTGGACCTGGAAGAACTCTAATTTAGGGAGGAAATGTTCTGGTATCAAAAATCACGAGTCAATTGGCTGAATAAAAGTGATCATAACACAAAGTTTTTCCGCATGCAAACCATTTCATAGAGGAAAAAGAATTTCATTGATTAGATAAAAAATAAAAACGGAGATTGGATTTATGAGACTTTGGAAATCAGGCAGATCTTTCTGCGGGACATGGTACGGAACTACAAATCCTTTAACCCCGATGGCAATCCAGAGTTTCATAATAATTTTAGGTCGTGCATTACTCACGAGGACAACCAGGCCTTTTTGGCGGATGTCACCCCAGTAGAGATTAAGGCAGCTCTGAACAGTATTGGCCCACACAAAGCGTCAGGACCAGACGACTTCCCAACAATCTTCTTTCAAAAATCATAGGGCATTATGAGTGAGGATATCTGCAACATGGTCAGCACATTTTTGTGTCAGGCATCATGCCCAAACATATCAATGTTACGCATGTGGTGATGATTCCTAAAAACCCTTCCAATGCGCGACCAAACGATATTTGTTCGATCAGTCAGTGCAACATGACCTACAAGATCATCTCAAAAATCTTCTCCACCTATCTTAAACCTCTCTTGGAAAAATTATCTCCCCTTTCCAGGGTGCTTTTGTGAGAGGTCGCCAAATATCTGATAATGTGCTCGTAGCGCACGAACTCATCCATGCGATAAAGACAAAGAAAGGTTGATCAACCTTGATGGGTATCAAATTGGACATTCTAAGGCTTATGAAAGAATTAAATGGAGTACACTTATTCAAACTATGGAGAAGCTGGGTTTTGATAAGAAGTGGTGTCAGTGGATTGAACAATGAATTTCCACTGTACTATGCTTTGTCCTCCTTAATGGGTTCTCCTATGGTACTAGAGGACTTCGGCAGGGCCCCCCCCACTCTTCCCCTTCTTGTTTATCATCCTTATGGAGGGTTTATCTAGAGCGCTGAGTGTGAAGGAATTGGAAAATAAGATCCATGGTATACAAGCACCCAGAAGGCCCCCTGTCTCCCATCTCCTTTTTGCAAATGACTGCCTTATTTTCTGTCGTGCTGACCTGGTCGAAGCACACGAGATCAAGAATATTCTCAGTAACTTCTGTACAACAAATTAACTTGTCCAAGTTTGGCGTTTTTTTCAATAAGAACCTTCCCCGTAGACTTTGTCGACTCATAACTCATCTCCTTAAAGTCAAGGTCATTAAGCTAGATGAGAGATACCTTGGGACCCCACTTTTTTTTAACAGATCAAAATCTTAGACATTCTAAGGGATAAAGGAAAGGATTTCAAACTGATTGTAATCATGGAGAGGTAAGCTCTTATCTCAGGCTGGTAAAACCATTCTGATCAAATCTGTCACTTCGGCCATCCCGTATCAAATGTCCTATTTTTCCCTCCCTCAATTAATGTACAAAAACATTAATGCCCTCCAATGAGATTTATGGTGGGGAAAATGGGAGGATAAGAGAAAACAATTGTATCTAAAAAAATAGAAGAAAGTTTATCGTCCCAAACAGGAGGGTGGCCTGGGGATACGCGAGGTGGGTGTCGCAAATAAAGCATACTTGTCCAAACTCGTCTGGAGATTACATCAGAATCTACACGATCTGTGGTGTCAAATCCTGAAGTGAAATATTTTCTCAATTGTAACATACTTCAGGCAAAGAAGAAATTTGATGCTTCCTAGACATGGAGAAGTATCCAATCCGTTATTGGCATTCTAAAAGATAACTCTTACTGGCAAGTTAGATCCGGGAGCAAAATTAACTTTTGGAATGATAATTGGATCCCCACGAGCACTGGGAGAAAACCGATTTTGTGGACTGACCTCCAAGATAAGGCTAGACCCCAGTTGGTGAGCCATTTTATCGACCCAATCTTGAAAACATGGAGGATTGGGGAATTACAACAGTGGTGTGATAAAAACTCAATCGAACATATTTTCTGCATCTTTATCCGGTCCAGATGAACTTAAATGGTGTCCCTCCAAGGATGGAAATTTCTTCATTAAATCTTCTTATCGAGCACTCATGTCTGGCCCCCAGATGGAGGATCTAAATCCCCCCCCCCCCCCCGGGCACCTGTTAAAGCTCTGGAAAAATTAGGCAACCCCTAGGGCCCAAATGTTCGGATGGAAATGCCTCCGGGACATGGTTCCTTGTAGAACAAAGATTGCAGGATACCTCCTGCCCCTTGTGTTCTTTTTTGTCTAAAACCTTGCATCACCTCCTTCTTGAATGCCCTTTTACGAGGGCAGTATGGTTTGTCACGGAGTTTGGCGGTCTACTCCATAAATTTGCACACTTGTCTGTCAATGAATGGATCTCCTAGTGAATTACGCCACCTCACGATTGGCCAATTGATCGTGAACTTTGGACCCTTGTGACACTTACTATTTCTTGGATGATTTGGAAGGCTAGATGTAAAATTATTTTTCAAAATAAAACTCAACATCATTTACGAATTTTAACACTCATTAACAAAATCATTTTAAACGAACCGACTAGAAATTTAGAGAGGTCTAATATCAAGGTCCCTTGGAGTATCCCAATCTCTGGTTGGGAGAAAATTAATATTGATACTTCTTTTAGTAAAGATAAAATATTCAATGGTATTAGCTAAGTTCTTCGAGATGATAGTAATGTATTTGGTGCAACCCAAGGTTCAAACTGTAGATTTGCAACCATTGAAGAGGGCGAAGCATTAGCGGTGCTGGGAGGAGCTCTCTAGGCTAAGGATAGAGGTATTATGAAGGTCGTCATTAAAGTGAATGCAGAGGCAATCAGCTCATTTTGTTGGAATGGAAGTGCAGCAGTTTCGTGGACAGCCAAAGCAATCCTACAGGATAATTTGGCCCTATTTTGTCATTTTTTTTATATATGTATTATGTATGTACCGAGAATTGCAAACTCAGTAGCCCATGAGATTTCCATTAGGCCTGTGGTTGATAACTTTAGTATGACATGGTGTGCCTCTCCCCCTTGGTGGCTTCAGGATGCCCTAAAGGAAGATAAGACTACTTTTGTAATGACCCCTAGTATAAAATAAATCTACGATTTACCAATCATTTTTTTTTATCGACAATGTATAATTGATTTCCAATGCAAATGACGTCCAAAGTTTACCCACCATATGAGCCAAGGTAGATACAAACCCTTGGTAATGATATTTATCAATGCTAATGGATCTCCAAGTACGACATATTGCTCCAAAGTTTAATAAATCACGAAGATCTTGAACTAACACATGTTTCACAATGTGACCAATAAGTTCCTCTCGGAGTTGGATCTAGTTCACCGTAGATGTGAAAGTTTTTTCAAGGTGTCGAAGAGTGATCAATCAATCTTCTGTGTTTAAAAGAGAAGATAATTTGCATATTGTACTTTAAATAGTGATTATTACAACGCATGTGTAAATACATTGAGATTTTTGAACTTTGGTCCCATATACATTTTGATTATTAACCTTTAGTCCCCAATTTGTTTAAATATTCATTTCAGGTCCTCAATTTGGCTCTGACCACAAGTCAACCACATTTGAAGTCTATTTTTGATCTGAACTCTCACAAATGCGCTCACGTGATTTTCAGTAGGTTTTAAACAACAGGTTAACCAATTTTTTTAGGTCACTTCCACGTCATCCTACAACAACAATAAAAATCACAAAAATAAATTAGCATGTAGTCCCCACATATTTTCCTGCAATTAGTCTCTAGTCCCCATTTCTTCAATTTCAGCTGTAATGGTGATTGATGAAATTTCACAACCCAACACCACAATAGAGACACAATATTAAAAAATAAAATTATTTTACCTTGTAAGAGTCCCCCCCTGTGATGCCTCAGCGGATTGAGCCCATATTCAGTACATAGTAAATTTAGGTTGTAATAAAACCTTGTATAAAGTTTTGTTTATTTTGTAAAGGTTAGGGTAGCCAAAATAGGAGTGCGCTTCATCTCCAACTTTGATATTTCATTTTTGTTGTTATCTATTTCTTTAGTAGCTATATATGCAGAGGACTTGACTCAGATACATCCGAGAAGGAATAAAAGCTTTGTAATTGTTATTGATAAATGAATGAAATGATGTTATCGAAGACCCTTTGTGCAGTGTTTGTGTTGCCTTGAGATTATGTGATATTGTGTTGAAAAGACGATTAAAAGAGACGAATAATTAGGCTTGCTTGAGGCGCGTGCCTTGAGTGCCGTACCAAGCTTATATTTAAGTTGGTTTGTGTTAGTTGGTGTCAGAGCTACGTTTTAGTTGAAAAACAATCTTGTTGCTATGGCGGAGGGTCCCAATGTCCTTGACCCTGCCCCTCAAATGGTAAGACCACCCGTTAATCCCAGGCCGATGAACACCCGAACGCGGTTGGAACAATTAGAGTCTAAGATTCAAGCTCTAGGTAGGATTATGGATCAAGTAATGACTTTGGAGAAATGATTGGATGGGTTCACAGACGATCAGGCCCATATGGAAGAACGCCTCATTACGCTAGAAGGAGTGGTTGAAGGGAATATGGCTACTCTTCTGGATCAGGTGGCTGAACTATCTTCGAAGGTGAATTTCCGAGTTAAGGTTGTTAGGAATGGTGAACCAATACCTTTGGGCGGTGGTATAGAACGACCCAGAATCAAGGTCTCCAAACCCAAGGCGTACGAGGGGGCTAAGGATGTAAAGGAGGTGGAGAACTTCCTTTTGATATGGAGACGTACTTCAATGTAGTCAGGCCTGAGAGAGATGGTGCAAAGGTGTCGATGGCAACCATGTACCTCGCCGGTGACGTTAAACTATGGTAGCGCACTTAGTATGCTCAGATCTAGAGCGGTCATGGTACTATTATAACATAGGACGACTTGAAGAAATAGTTGAAGAATCAGTTCCTACCCGAGAATGTTGAGTTCATTGCTTGGAGGAGTTTAAGGCCACTAAAGCAGACATGCAACATCCGTGAGTATGTGAAGCAGTTCTCAGCCCTAATGTTGGATATCTGCGACATGTCTAAAAAGGATAAGTTGTTCTGTTTCTTGGAAGGTTTGAAACCATGGTTCCAAAATAAACTGTAAGGCAACGGGATCAAAATTTGGCATCCGCAATGGCCTCCGCTAAGCGTATCAACGGCTACATTCTTATACAGGGTAAACATCAACTGACTCAGTCTCAGTCTAATTCCCAGTCAAAACAGAGAACGGGGTCCTCCTATAATTACCATAAGGGCAAGAATGGGGGATACCAAGCTAGAAGTGGGGGAGACCAAGACCAAGGCCATGGCCATGGCCAGAGCAGAAGTGGTAGAGTAAGTACAGGCGGTACCTCAAGTTTTAATTCTAGGGAGGAGTACCACAGGCTGTGTAATAATAGTGGCGCTTCCTCCTCGTCCAGGTTTTAAGGGCATCCAGGGAACTTGAAGTATTCTCTTTGTGGAGGGAATCACAAAGCTTATCAGTATCCTCAAAAGACGGCCTTGAATGCTCTAATGACATCGCAAGGGGACCGAGCTAATGACACCACGCAAGGAAGTGATAGCGGTAAAACTCATATGGGTTCTCTTTACTTGCTCAATGCCGTGACCACTCAGTTGATAGAGACTAAGCCTAAGAAAGAACTCATGTACGTGGACCTCAGTATTAATGGCTGAAGCACCTTGGTGATGGTTGATACAGGTGCTACCCATAGCTTTATCGCCATTCAGGAAGCAAGCCGTTTGGGACTGTGTTTGGTGAAAGATTCTAGCAGGATGAAAGCCGTCAACTCCGCCATAATGTTGATACATGGTATTTCCAAGTTGGTTCCAGTTATGATGGGACAGTAGAGTGGGAAGGTTAATCTTCTCGCGGTGACATTGGATGATTTCAAGATTATCTTGGGAATGGACTTTTTTTGCTACCACAAAACAGTGTCAATGCCGTTCATCAATTCCTTAGGGATTTTTGTGGCAATCTCTCAATCATACAGATGTCCACCCATAGAGATGAGAGTAAAATCTTATCAGCTCTTCAGTTGGAGAGGGGACAGAAGCGAGGGGAGTTGACTTGCCTTGCTACATTACGGTTAGAGTTGGATGATCAGATTCACAGTGCCATACTGACAGAAGTCTCCCGGATACTTACTGAGTTCAAGGATGTAATGCCAAAGTAATTGCCAAAGATGTTACCTCTACGAAGGCCTATCAATCATCAGATCAAGTTAGTCCCTGAAACCAAACCTCTTACCAAAGGACCGTATAGAATGAGTCTGCCTAAAATAGTAGAGCTTCATAAACAACTTCATAGACTATTGGAATCGGGCTTTATTCACCCCTCAAAGGCGCCTTATGATGCCTCTGTCTTATTTCAGAAGAAACACGATGGAAGTTTACAATTATATGTCAACTATCGAGCCCTGAACAAGGTAACGGTGAAGAAAAAGTATCCAATACCGCTCATTGCTGACTTATTTGACTAGCTTACATCCGCGAAGTACTTCTCTAAACTTTATTTGAGATCGGGTTACTATCAAGTCAGGATTGCTGTCGGGGACGAACCGAAGACAACCTGTTCCACTCGGTATGGGGCATATAAATTTCTTGTCATGCCATTTGGCCTGACCAATGCTCCAACAACAATTTGTGCTCTTATGAATGAGCTCTTCCAGAAATATATCGACAAGTTTGTAGTAGTATACCTGGATGATATTGTTATCTACAGCTGCATTATGTAGGAGTACCTTGAACATCTTCGTCTGGTATTCCAAGTCCTATGATAGAACCAGCTATATGTCAAGTTGGAGAAATGCTCGTTTGCCCAGGAACAAGTTATGTTTCTTGGATACGTTATTGGCAGATGATAGATCTGCATCGATATGGAAAAGGTCTGCGCTATTGAGAAGTGGAAAGCTTCCACTGAGGTTATAGAAGTTTGTATCTTTCTTGGCCTCATGAACTACTACCGCAAGTTCATCGAAGGATATTCGAAACGCGCGGCACCCCTTACAGATCTTCTTAAGGACTTATCTTGGTCATGGTCCAAGAAATGTTAAACATCATTTGACGATATGAAGCATGCGGTAATGAGCAACCTAGTCTTAGCCTTACCATATATTACCAAGCCGTTTGAAGTACATACCAATATGTATTATTATGCTATCGGTGGAGTGTTGTTACAAGATGAGCACCCGGTTGCGTATGAAGCAGAAAATTGAATGATACAGAGAGACGATATTCAGCCCAACAGAAGGAACTCCTAGCTATTGTACATTGTCTCCGAGTATGGCGACACTATTGGTTAGGAATGAAGGTTCTAGTGAAGACCGATAACATTGCGGCAAGCCATTTACTTACACAGAAGAAGTTGACCCCGAAGTAGGCTCGTTGGCAAGAGTTTCTAGCAGAGTTTGATTTAGATCTCGAGCACAAGCCAGGGAGGATAAAAAATGTACCGAATGCATTGAGCTGTAAGGCGGATCTTGCGGCAATCTCTATAGCCACCGAACAATCTCACTCTCATATTACCAACACTCTCCAAGATAGGATCTGTGAAGGGTTGGCGGTGGATCCTCAGACCCAAGTTATCATTAACTTGGTGAAACAGGGGAAGACAAAGCAGTTCTGGGTAGAAGATGATCTCTTATATATGCAGGGACAATAGATTTATGTTCCTCGGTTTGTAGGACTAAGACGGGAGCTGATAAAGGAGTGTAATGACACTCTTTGGGCAGGCCATCCGGGTTGACAAAGAACATTATCCCTATTGTACAGAGGTTACTATTAGCCCAATGATCAAAATGAAGTGATGGATTATACGCGGACTTGCCATATTTGTTAGCAAAACAAAAATAATCGGGACTTGCCATTTGAACAGCTTGAACCACTTCCTGTACCGGCACGACCTTGGGAAAGTGTTTCTCTGGACTTTATCTCCGGGTTACCTTAGACTAAAGGATATGGTTCCATACTCGTGATCATCGACAAATTTTCTAAGTATGCAACGTTCATTCCAACCCCAATTGTTTACCCAACAGATAAAATAGCGCGTCTCTTTGTGAAGCACATTGTTAAGTATTGGGGCGTACCACATGACATTGTCAATGATAGAGATCTGAGATTTGCTGGGATGTTTTGGAAGGAAGTGTTCAGATTACTGGGATCTACTCTCAACTTCTCAACCAGTAACTACCCACAATCAGATGGTCAGACCAAATGCTTCAACGCAATGTTGGAAGAATACCTCCAGCACTTCGTCAGGGTGAACAAGAATAAATAGACCAAACTCTTGGATGTAACACAGTTTTGCTCAATATCTAGAAGAGTTCATCTACCAGCAAGAGTCCCTCTGAGATACTATTGGGACAACAGTCCCTCACACTGCTCACGGTGGTCTCCAGTTACAAAAGAAACATTCCGAGAGCCTACCAGTTTACAAAGGAATGGCAGAGAAATACTAATATTGCTCGGGCCTATTTGGAGAAAGCGTTTGCCAGAATGAGGAAATATGCAGTTCAGAAGAGAGATAGCTAGATCCTTTTTAAGTTAGAGACCTTATTATGATCAAGAACTCCCACCTCAAGCACCAAAGGCCTGATACCCAAGTATATCGGTCTGATGCCAATCATTGGCAAAGTTGGAAAGGCTTCCTACAAGCTTCAACTGCCACCCCATCTTCACTTCACCCATCCAGTGTTCTATGCCAGTACTCTAAATCCTTACCACCAAGACAAGGAAGATCCAAGCAGAAGTACCATCAGACCTTAGGTTCCTCTCAAGCCAGTCAACTCAGACTAAGTTCTAGAGAGTGTTCTTGCTCACAGAGTGACCCATGTCGACCCGGACACCAAGGAGGAAGTCTACGAGTACTTAGTTAAGTAGAAGGATCTGCTAGACATAAAAGCCAGCTGGGAGCACCAAGATTCTCATTCCCTTCTGGTCTGACTCAGGAAGATTGAGGACAAGCAAGAGAGGAAAAAGAAGAGGCAGATGTGGAAGAAGAAGAAGTTGACAAGGGCGTGTCCAAGCGGAGTGGGAGAGAGTGTGACGCCTCAGCGGATTGAGCCAATATTTTGACATAGTAACTTTAGGTTGTAATAAAGCCCTGTATAAAGTTGTGTTTATTTATGTAAAGGTTAGGCTAGCCAAAATGAGGAGTACACTTCGTCTCCAACTTTAATGTTTCCTTTTTGTTGTTATCTATTTCCTTAGTAGTTATATATGTAGAGGACTCGACTCCGATACATCCGAGAAGGAATAATAGCTTTGCAATTGTTGTTGATAAATAAATGAAATGATGTTTTCAAAGACCATTTTGTACAGTGTTTGTGTTACTTTGAGATTATGTGATATTATGTTAAAAAGACGATTGAAAGAGATGAATAATTAGGCTTACTTGAGGTGCGTGCTTTGAGTACGGCAAGTACCAAGTTTGTGTTCAAGCTGGTCTGTGTCACCCCCCCCTAGAGAAAGTTGAAGATAACCATTGGTCCTACGTGGTCTGCTGATATGGCCTGGTGACATGAAGGCAACTTATTTACTTGTTTTCAAAATTTTCTTGAAACTCAAGTGAGGGTTGATTATTATACCGATCGATAGGGAGGTCTCCCTTGCACCAGTAACCTCCAAAAATCAGTATCTGTCTTGACTGAAGCTTTTTTGCTTCCTAAAATACTCTTTCCAGATGACTTTATTTACTTTTTTGTATCTCTTCAAATCTAGAAAATTAGAGGGGTATTACTAGTTTCTAGCTTTTAACTTTTAACTTTCTCGAGTAACCTCCCTCAAATTGATTCCTCAAATCTCTCATCTCCAAAGAACGGTTAGTTAGGCTGCAGCGATTTGTATATTTCTCTCTCACAAACTAAAAATTCCTACTCTCGATCTCATCTGTTTTGTCTCTCTTCGCAAAACAAGAATATTAGCATTTCCTTATTGTATAAAAGTGATTAAAAACGTAGATGGGTAATCTTGAATAAGAACAACGATGGTTTAAACCATATACGGGTAATCTCTCTCTCTCTCTCTCTCTCTCTCTCTCTCTCATTACATCGTCCAATATAGTTAAGTTGATTTTGAAGCTTTATCCAGTGAATGCTTTGAGACAATTCCTACCCTGTGATTACAAAAGTAAAGCATGCCTCGTTGATGTTTCTATGTTACATTAATAGTCGAGTTTTTACTCGTACTTTTGGAGTATCTTTTCCGATTTGATGCATCTTGAGTCTACATCTCATATGGTTCTCCCGTGATCTTCAATTTAAACATCATGGTCAGGTTTGATTATTCCTGAAATTGAGCGTATTTCTACACAAAATAAAAAATAGGAGATTTTATCTTGTTTCTTCTGTAGTTGTTTATTGTTAGCTTTACACTTAGGGTATTGATTATTGTTTATGTTGTTTTTTCTTTCTTATTTGTGATTTTGTTGTTGATACTTGCACAATAGGTTTTGGTGGTTAGAGTCTCAACAGATTCATCTTCAATTAATTTTTTTTTGATTTTCCTGGCATACGTCATTAAGGTTGCCTCTAAGCTAGTTGATGCTAGCCATTTCACGGAATGGAGGAAATATAATTTTTCCCCTGCAGTATTATCCATTGCTTTAGCTTTCGGGTTGACATGCAACAAAATAAATGTAGGATAAGGGAATTAAAGTGTGGTTGTTGGAGGGACTTATAATTGTGTTGCCATTTAGTCAGTTATTGAATTTGTTGTGTGGTTTCATGTTGAGATGTTTAGTAGCAAGTGGGCACGGATATCATGATACAAAAAATATTGTCGACCTAGTGGAGATCTGGCCCATATGGGTGGTGGTGTTGATGTTGGAGTTGTTGGGAATCAGGGTAGCTAATCCCAATCCCTAGCCCAAAGAACGATAAACGGAAATGCAAATAAGAAATTATACGAAAGCAAGAATACAATAATTTACCCAGAGGAGGGAAGTAGAAAACCCTTGCAGATAAAAAACAACTCCCCGAACAATCTACTATGATAATCAAACGGATTACAATGATCTCTCAAAGCTTCTCAAACTTTAATGGAGTCTCTCAAATTCTAGGTCTCTAGAATTAAACTCACACAGAAGGATAGATTAACAAATTAATCTAAGTCAACTTTATATACTAGATGACTAAATACAAGTAGAACAGATCTCAAGACAAAACTCAATGTCTTAGAAGAATTTACAAAGGCAACCAGGCAAATCTCGTTTGAACGAAGCACAAAGGCGTTCGAACAACTTTAGCGATAAGAGGTTCCAGCCCTAGAAAACATGCATGTCGTTCGAACGAAATACCATCTCGTTCGAACGACTTCTTCAGTCTTTGACTTCAAAACGTAAAATCAGATATCTCGTTCGAACGAGCTCCATTCTCGTTTGAACGACTTCGACCTACTTTCAGCTCTTTTTCAGCAACTCGAATAGAACCAGTTCGAGTCTTCAGGCAATATAACCAGTTCCAACTTCAGATAACTTAACCAGTTCGAATCTTCAGGATACTTAACCAGCTCGAACTGCTGTCGATCATAACCAGTTCGAATCTGAACATTAAAAATCTCATTTTCAATCCGTTTCAATCTGACTTCAATCCTTGAACTGAAATAACTCGAACTAAAACGACCTCGAGCATAATTCGAGTTCATACCTTAACAAGAGTAGGGGTATAGATTGGGGATGAGTATTACTCATATTTGCATACATGTATGGTTTTGGGTATGAGCATTTCCATATTTTGGTCACTATACTTCTCAATTCTAAGACAACATGGGCTTATACATAGCGAGCATCCATTTTCCTTTCAAAGGGAAAAATTAAATTTTGGCTACTATGTTCATTTGATATTAAACGAGGTGGATTATCATTTCTTCTTATTTTCACTTCTGTCCTTGCATCATAACTCTTCATCTGAAGACTACTTTGGATAAAGTTTTTGCTTTGTCCAAATTGTTCTCTTTATGAAGGAAACCTTGGGCTCTGACAACATTTTATTGCACAGTGAATTCAACTCCCATATAATTCCTCCCATAATCCGCCATTAAGTTGTATGTTCAGATAAAACTCTACACAATAATAAAAAGTTGAATGGTCTAACTTTGAGTATCCTGAAAACATGGCGAGAATTTCAAATGTACATGTCATGTGAAGGATTATGACTTGGTAGTTGCAAATATACTGTAGTTATTGATAAAGTTATTTGTTTGTTCTACCGGTGAATATTCCTTTTTAGACTAATCAGAATGTACAGATGGGTTAGCTATTCGTTTCTTGTGGCTTTGATTTATTTTATTTGCTTTAGTAGTGTAAAAAGAAGTTGGAACAAAAAAATTGTGTTCGGTCCCACCGGCACCCGGTATACTAGTGTACTTCATGTCAAAATTGAACTTCAACGGAGGTTGACTTGTGGTCATTGGTTCATAGCCAAATTGGGACTAGAAGTGAATATTTAAATAAATTGGGGACTAAAGGCTAATAATCAAAATGTATGTGGACCAAAGTAAAAAAATCTCGAAATATATTACATGTAGATTTAGAGTTGATGGGGGAAAAAAAGTGTCTTTCTCGTATTCTGGATTTCAACAATATCATACCGTTCGCCCCTGAGAGCGTGCGAGGCTAATGACAAGTAAACTTGCAACAATTTTTTTTCTCGAAAGGTGTCGAAAATAATTGGCACCTCAGTAGAAACAACACCATGCTACATATTACGCCAATAATCATTCACAAGAAAAGTCAATGTCAAGCGAAAGGTTAAAAATTCCTCATGAGCTACGGTCATCCCATTTTGTACGCGGCATATTCCTTATGCTAAGCATTTCCACAAGTGCGTCATCATTCATAAACAAATTCCACACCGACGAATAAGACGAGTAAATTAGTCTCTTATCGCACGAGTTTTTCTGTCCTAACACGATAATCTGATGGCAGCATACTCCGTAGACTTCATAAACAAG
Source organism: Kingdonia uniflora (assembly GCA_014058105.1). Lineage (NCBI taxonomy): Eukaryota > Viridiplantae > Streptophyta > Magnoliopsida > Ranunculales > Circaeasteraceae > Kingdonia > Kingdonia uniflora. The sequence continues at coordinate 19,172 of JACGCM010000774.1, forward strand.
TTTTAGACTGCCGCGGTGATCACCGCTCTTAAAAGTCCAAATATTGGACAAAATTAGTATGATGATCTCAACACTAAGAGAAGTAATTGACCCTTCTTTTGGAGAAGCTTAGAATATCCGTTTTTAGTCGGTCTATAATTTGTCATCCAAAACAGCCCAACGAGCTTAGAATATCTAGATATCTCCGTCTAAATATATCTCTCTCTCAATATCTCTCAAAGTTTCTTCTCTTCGGTCACAAAAATTTCCTCATTGTTATCGTTCTCATCGAAACATCTTTGATTCGAGGAGAACTTTGTATCCACTCTTCAATTCAAGATATCTTTCAATCAGAAAAATTCAATCTTGGTTTTGTTCTCAGGTAAATTTCCTTTATTTCACACTCTCAAAACCTAAATATTTGATTGAGATATCTTGATTTACAATCTTTTGATCAAATTCGTTGTTTGGGGTTGAAGGGGGTGATGGAGAATTCAAATAGGGTGGCGGGAATGAGGGATTAGTTGAGGCGGATGAGGTTTGTTTGAATGAGGGGAAGGGGAAGAGATTGTGGAAGAAGATGAAGTATCAGCTTGTTGAATACCACTCGTTGCCTGGATATTTGAGGGACAATGAGTATATTGTGGGTCATTATCGATCAGAATGGCCGCTCAAGCAAATCTTTCTCAGCATTTTTACGATTCATAATGAGACTCTCAATGTTTGGACGTAAGTTTTCTTTTATGTTCTTATGTTGGTTTTAGATTTTGTTGATTGGGGTTGTGTTAGATTAGTTTTCCCAAATTACCCATCTTGCAAAATGTGTAAGTAATTAGATTTGGTTATGTTTGAGCTGTAATTTCCCAAGTGAGCCATGGAGAACATGTATATGTCGTAATCGGTATGCAATTGCGACGATGACATATAAATCTTTACCCAATTACCTATCCTGCAAAATATGGTTCTTTAACTTCTTGGTTTATTGTATTGAATTTTTTTTAATGTAATTCTCGGACGATCATGGAAAAAATCGTATGTTATAATCGAACGCTAAACTTTGATAATAAATTTTTTTTCATCAAAGCAGCCATAGTAGTGATTTCTATATGCTTGTTTTGAAGGTAAAACTGAAAATGATTAGGTTCTCTCGTATGTTTTATTGCCTCGAAACGATGCATGGAGATTAGCAAATAGATTATAGTAATTATTGTACAAATTCACTAAACCGATCTTCCCATCCGCCCCGAGTTTTTATACGGCTTGTTTCTCCACAAAATAACTATCTGGGAAACCTCCAGTGTGTTTGCATAAGAGTGTCTGATTCATAATGCTGGTATTCTGAATACTAAGACCACCTTTAATCTCAGTGGAAAAACTTTTCTCACACTACCACAGTTAGATTATATTTTCCATATTTGCACAAAATTCCTCATCACCTCTGTAAAGAATTTGGTGGCTCACTCTAATATTGAGAGTAGGGGCGGATAGTACGAATAGTTTGTAATTAGTAATTTTGATCAACACCTCTTTTCATCTTCGATGTATAGTTGTATACTACCCTTTCCATAACCCAGGAATTCTATTCATCCTTCAACAGAGGATCCAACTTTGGGTTTGTATGGTATACCAAGATGTAGCCACAAATAAGTGGGTAGGTGAACAGGGATCTAGGATCCCTACTAAACCATCTATAGCTTCTAGGTTATTTGCACCACATGCCTCGAAATGTAGCCTTGATACGCCTGCTTAGACACCTATCACTAGTTGTATGGATAAACAAGGGCATTGATCATTTAATGGCTTATTTATTTTACCCCTGTATTAGTATAATACATTTTTTTGATTCAGGATTGTTGCTGCTTCCTTTTTAATGCCTTGAATTGGTTGGATTTACTAAATACCATACAAGTTGCTTTCTTAAGAGATCATTGTTATTTACTGCAGGCATTTGATTGGATTCTTCCTTTTCCTTGCTTTGACAATATACACTGCAATGATGGTTCCGAGTGTCGTGGATTTTCATTCCCTGCAACGTTTTCCTGACATGTTAAAAAGAGCTGATCTACATAAGATCCATTCTGAACTTTTGACTTGCCTTCCATCTATACCCAACATGCCTCATTTGCAGAGATTGCGTGATGAGATTAGAACCTCCTTGCATTCAATGGACTTGCTTCCATCACTATCAGGCTGGCATATTATGGAACTTCTTAATAATTGTTTACCTGAGCGCTTCTCTCATGGCAACCATTCTGATGTTTGTGTTCTGGTAATATTCGAATTCCTTATTCTCATTCTTTACTGGTACTTTTATTCACACTAATGTGCTTATATTTTTATAGATGGTCTTCAACTGTGTTTTATGTATTTAGTGTCCGTAAACTGATTCTCTTTAAGCACTAAAGACAACTATTTATGAACATTGGTTTTCCTAAGCAATGACTCAGAGATACTCAGAAGAGCATCTTTAAGAACAATGCCAAAGAGTAGATAGTTCTTTTGAATTGGTGACGACTTGGAGATACTCAGAAGAGCATCTTTAAGAACAATGTCAAAGAGTAGATAGTTCTTTTGAATTGGTGCTTGGAAACGCAGTTATTGTATTTATACTTAAAAATGTCGTATAAGTTTGAGGATTTACAACTAAAAATCAACTACTATATCCATAAAATAATGTAAACTATCATTTCACCCAATAACAATGATAACATCAAAGGGGGTCTTGGAATTTACAAGATTAGGGTGATGGGTAAAGCTTTGAAGGGATAATGACTGGACTATTTGATTCATGGGGTAGCTACTCAAACTTTCCAGTTTTATACACATGGCAAGACTTAATGAATGCTATATTGTGGACTTCTTCGTGGGTAATTATGTCAGTTGCCATCTTCATAGAAGAAATAATCTCGCCGATTTAGAAAGATTTTGGATTGGCTTATTGGGTATATTGTTGAGAGGTTTGATAGTCTGACTGAACCACACCAGTAAAAGAGTTTAATTTAAGAGTGCCTCCTCTGTCAAGTCCTTTTCTCAAGCACCAAACCAAAGGTTACTATCCACTGTCTCATCCAGGATAGCCTTCTTTGTTATACAAAGACCCTGCGTTATGCTGAGTATCTACAACTTCGCAACACAGATGCGAATCTGTCAATTGTCGTTAATTGCAATGTGTTATCGCTCATGGTGATTAGATGTAGATGTCATTCCAAGTAGGGTTGTCAATGGATCGGATTCGGACCGGATTTGCTACAATCCGAATTCGATCCGATCATGATTTTATTTAATGACTAAAAATGTTGATATTTGATACAAAGGCTTGAACCCATGACCTTTCATGGATTTTAAGAACTCAGTACCACTTAACCACACCACACCACATAGTTGGATGTATTATAAATTGTTTTCTTATGGTATATAATATATTTCTAATTGTTTTAAAACATTAAAATTAAAATTTTATTAATATATCGGTATATAACTTCGGATCAGATATTTATCAGATTGGACTAGGCATCATCCGAATCCAATCCGAAATTATTTCGGATATTTCTTAATCGGTTCGGATCGGATTCGGATTGGAAAAAATGACATCCATATCCTAAAATAGAATCGGATTTCGGATTATATCCAATCCATTGACAGTCTTAATTCCAAGTAGCATCCACCCTCTGCTGTTAGTTAAATTATAAGTCACAACACGAGCAGATCATTAGCGAGTTCTACCATCTATAGTTTTGTATGTCGAGAGAAACAACTGTATTTAGTGGCAAAAAAGTCTTGCA
>JACGCM010002428.1:0-149110 GCA_014058105.1 Kingdonia uniflora
AACTCTAACCATTCTTAATGCATGCACGATATACATGTGGTGAAAATGAAAGAAGCGGAAAATGCATCCTTAAAAGAATCCAAGAGACTTGTAAAAGAAATTGTTGAAAACTAGGAGTTGAAGGTAATAAGAGGAACTAGGTTTGCATCATTTTTCAGTGCTAGTTTGAGCATCTAATTTCTTATGGTTTCTTTATTTATTTCAGCTGAAAAAGTTTAGCACCATGATAGTGGATGATTATTTTGCGAAGCGTCCAGAACTTCAAAGGAAGTTTGACGATGAAATTAAGAATGACTACTAGGGGCATTTGAAGATGATGATGAAATTAAAATTGAAATACTCTTTTCACTATGGCTTTTGAGTCTTTAACTTTTGGCCCCTCGGTCTATTTTTTGAATAAATATCAAATAGTTTCCATTCTATTTCACTTTAATCAAACATTTTTAATTTTACATTCAGTGCTTCATTTCTCCAATTTATCATCATAGTGTTTTTTATTGTTGACTTGTTTATGTTGTTGATTCCCGGTAAGATGATTCAACGTGAAATGTTTCATGAATGACAATTTGTAGAAGCTTTAAGTTTAGACATTTGATGGGGATGTTTAAAATGTTTCCCCTTTGCAATGATCATAAAAGGAATATGGAACGAAGGTAACTCAGAATGGCAATCCCCGAGGAGCAATTATTTGTACACCCCATTGTTAATGAGACTGATGATTGTATTTATTAAATTATTTATACTCTAGGAATAATGAAAATTCTTTAGATTAATATTATCTGGTTGGTTTGGTTTTGGTACACTTGAAGGGTGTCTTTCTATATTTTGTGACAATCAAAATCATCATATTGGGAGATGTAATATTGGGAGATGTGGGTTGTGACACATTATATAGGATAAATGGGTCTTGGACCAGACTATTCTTCATTGAAGTTCTTCATTAAGTAGATGACATAGGTCTCTACTAAACATGATATATGTAATAGCCTATTTTCGTAGTGTTTTACACCTTCGAAATGTATGACTATGGTTGGGAACTAAAAATAATAGACATGAGTTTTAGCGTGGAAAACCCATGAATGGGTAAAAAACCACAACCTCTCCTGAGGATTTCTAAAAATATGGTCTTTATATAGATGTTAGCTATTACAAAAAAAAGAGACTGGATATCTGAGTTTTGGTAGGGATGACTTTCTCACAGAGTTCTTTGGGTCACAAAATAGCTATCCTAGATTCTAATCTCCAGGTCTCTTTTTATAGGTCTTATAATATGATCGTTGGATACATTGATGAGGGACGTTACAATATCAGGTTTTGATAAGTCTTCATAATGGTCTTCTGTAATGTTTTGAAATTTGTTGATCTGTAACGGATCTATTAATATTCTTTAGCTGTATCTTCAGACCATTGGGAAGATACGATCTCTTATGTTGTTCGCGTGCATACTACCTGTTGATAAGTAGGGAAGTATCTTCTATAGCGCGACGTCACAGAAACCTTCGATATCTCCAAACTGTAGGTGAGTACACGATCTCTAATTGTGTTTGCATGTATTCGAACTGTTTGATAAACATCTGAGTATTTTCTGTAGTGTAATATTATTGGACGCTTAGACATCCCCGAACTGCAGATGAGGAAGTCTGTATTGTGCTTGCCTTCAGCCCTTAGTTAGTTACCTGTGCGCTATCTTTGAACTATATGAGCTCGAATATCAGACTTAGTATGAGGATTATAAATAAGCCCTCACAACTGCCCCCTCTCAGCCAATAGCAGGAGAAATGTGTGTAGCGAGTGGTGTTGGTTGAGAAATCCAATCATTTTTAATGCTGCATTGATGGCTTCCTAGGTATCTGGAGGAATAATTGTTTTAACTATTGGGTTTCCCAAAAATGCTGCTTGAGATGTGTGCTTATGATAAAGACTGTTATTGGAAGTGATGGTATGGAATTAAATGTAGTGACTATAAATAATGGTGGATAGTTGTTATTACTGTTCATCCTGGTTGAACCTGTCAGCTGTCTGGATTTGTATAAGTAGTAGCAATGGTGATTACCTGTCGTCAGGCATACATGGAGAGAGTTCAAAAGAAGGTGATGATTCTGCAAACCCGCTACTTTGGAAACAAAAGTCTTTATCTGCCAACTCCAATCCCTATTCCTCCAACTTTTCATGGGATATCGTGGGAAGAAGTAGAGGAGGCAGAGTATGATTATCATCAAATGTGGCGCTTCCAATATATGGTTTTGTTTGCTGCTCACTGTCGGTCCTGTATTCAGATGCTTATAGAGGATGCGGTGGGGGCGGAGGATGAGAAGGCCAGGGTGTCTTCTGTTAAGTACCGCTGATACCCTGCTAAAGATTGAGTATTGTAATGGTGGAGGAGGTCCTTTATCGGCAGTGGAGGTGGGGGTTATGGAGGAGGGGTGGGGTTAACTTTGTCATCTACCTCCCTCCAGTTCCTCTTCTTGGGCTTTGAGTTCTTCTGCAGAGTCCGCCATTATTTCTTCTCAAGTGTTGCACTGTCATCTGCAACGTAGGCTATTCTTTGTAAAAAAAAAAATAATTGTTTGCAGAACTTGCAATCTTGATTTTCGAACTGGTTGAAGTATTCATCCTTGTAAATTGTTTTTCTTGAATAATAAATTCGAACTTTATTATCTTGTCTTGTAAGTGTTTAAAGCTGCTTGAAGAACTATTGTAAGATACCATAGAATAATTATCAAACTAGTCACCGATGACATAGGTCAAAAATATGTAGATCGAATTGTTGTTGAGTTGACTGAAGCATATCCGAGCTGTATAGGTTGTTCTTATATATTTGTGGCCTTGTTGAGATATAATGTTGTTATGTCTGCAGAGATGACGAGGGCATAATATCTTTCGTGTTATATATAAGTTCTTGGTGTTAGGGCATGGTCATTGTCAATTTGTACACTTGTTATCATCGGTGGAACTAGGTTGGAGCCTCTGATTTGTTTGATAAATTGCGCTGGATAAACTTGTTAAAGAGGATGTTAGAGCTGCGGATAGAGAAATCATTCCATGTGGTGAAGAGAATTATCCGTTCTATCATTATATGTAAGTTCGGATGATTGATCATAATAAAATGATTTGTTTGTGTTGAGGTCGTCTTGTCATTGCTTTCTGTATCTATGATAATTTTTGACTGGAATATAACTGAGGCAGGATTTGTTGCCAATTTTTTATTGCTGTCAAACCAAAATTAAGGTAAGTGACAGCTGTAATAGCTATACTTAGGTTTTTAAAGTGGAACCATGTTATAAAAAGCGTAGCAGGATCGTACAGCCGTAGAAGGTTGTTGCTATCAGTAATCGTGCCATAAGATATGTACAAATCTTCTTGGGCAGTGAGTTTTTAATAATGGCAGAGGAGAGAGACAGATATGATAACAGAACACGTTACTCCAAAAATCATTATGAGGGCAAATGAAAAGACGTGCCTGTTATGAGAAATGATGTGGACACGTGTCCCGAGGAGCTGTCATTTCAGAAAACCGAGGGATAATATAAAAGCTTATCTTCCGTCTTCTCTTAAACCACAATCAGTTGCAGACAAAGGAAGAAGCATTTCTAGAGAGAGAAAATCATCAAATTTTGAACGTAGTCCTCTAGTGTTGTGTGATCTTGCTAAGAAGAACAAAGTTTTGTCGTCTAAGGTGCGAGCGGTGACCGGAGTTGACGACTGTTTCCCTTCTAGTACAGGTTAGTATCTCTGTTTCCATCATTTCTACTGTTGTATTAGTTTCTTGGAATTGGTAGTTACATTTTTGAACTTCTGGGTAGATTAATAAAGTGTTGGGTATGGCTGAGGGAGGAGGCCTGTTTGATTAAAAAACTTTAAAAAAAAAATTCCTGTATGTGGTAGATGCGCTTAAAAAATCCGAAACCCAGTAGTAAATTTGTTGTATCAACCAGTAGTGAGTAATCATCATCATCTGATAGGACTATGGATGATTCGGAGGTAGTTGGTACTGTAACTGTTGATAAACCGGTTGCTCCTTCTGGGAGGGATGTGGGACTGTATGCTGGGATTGAAACTGGGCAATTTTTTAGGTATCCCGAGTATGTAGACGTAGCGAAGAAATTTTTGCAGTATAAAAGAAGTTTAAATGGAAAATGGGGGCATTATGTGATGAATGCGGGGTTGTAGTTTAGAACTCTAGCAAGACCGGGTGGTAATATAGGGTATTATCAGGTGCCTTCCCTGGATCAGTGGAAGTGAAGTATGGATATAGGAGATGGTATAGATATCACTTATTATAATGAAACTGGCACAGAGGTCATAGAGGAAGGATTCCTTTGTTATTTGAACCATGTCGTATATGGGTTGAGTATTCCCCTAATCTTTTTCCAAAAGGGGGTAATGAATGCTTTAAAGAGTTGCCCTGGTCAATTAAATGGTAATGTCTTTGAGATGATGAGGGTCTGTGATGCCCTTAATAAGAAGTGGAGAGATGGTGGTATTGCGAGACAGTTCGTTACGGACGATGTCTTGAAATACTTTAAGTTTAAATATGCGAAAGATCAAAAGAGCGAATACTTGTTTAGTGATTCGGTGAGGCTGAAATTTTTTGATTTTGAATCTGCTGGGAGACCCTGGTGTGACCATCTTGTGATGGTAAGGAGTAATTGTATGCAAGTGCCTGGGGAACTGGCTCTCGAGCTGATATATAAGAATTTTAACGAGAGTAAGTGTTTTCATTCAGCCTGTAGTTTGTCTTTTAACTTATTTCAAGCTGCTAACATAGTTTATTGTTGTTTTGGCAGAGCCTAATCTAAAAGTTGTTGCTGATATGTCGAGTCTGCTCGACATCGTTAGTCGAGAAGAAAATGAACTGAACAAATTTCTTGGAGAACTAGGTATCCGCAGAGAAGAGGAGGCTGAACTCTATGGTTGAAAAAGTGTATCGAGCTCATCAAAATCAAGCTTTGGAAACTTCTGGCTCTGCTTATGCTGATGTTATGAAGATTCCTGCCTGTGATGCGGGTACTTTGAGTTCCTTAGTTCGGCGACCTAGAGTAAAAAGGACGATGCCGCCTTCTGGACAAATAGCTCTTGTGCAGACACCGCAGGTGGGGACTAAGAGGGTGAATGCTGATGCAAATATGGCTCCACCTCTGAAGAAGCAGAAACAAGAGTCTGTGAAAGATATTTGAGCTTCTTCAAAAGGGGTCGACCTCAAAGCGGTAGAGCAGGAGGCGCTGGACTTGGCTAAGTGTGATCCCATCCGCCAAGATACTCAAATTCGATCTAGTATCTCCCAGGTATGCATGATGTTATATGATTAAATATTTTTAAGTAATGATCCGATCTTGTAATACTGCTTTGCTGTACTTGTGGTGCAGCTTTTTGTTGCTTGGAAATCGACCGCGGAGGTGTTGAAGGTAGCTGCTGTAGATTTTGCCGAGTATGAGGCTGAGAAAGCATCTTTGGCTGAACAGTTGAAGGAACAAACTGCGCTGTGTGAGCAATTGCAGAAGGAGAAGGTTCTACATAAGGAGCAGTTCGAGAAGAAGGAGGCTCTGCAGAAGGATCAGTTCAAAACGGAAGCTGCCGCTACAAAAAAAGAGGTTGAAGATGAGGCCAAGAAGGCTGTTGACATTGTGGTGGCTTCCTGAAATAAGCTGATTCAAGCCTTTTACTTCTGGGGTTTGAGCAGAGAGGATGTCGATCTTTCTCTTGCACGGAAGTATAACGAGATCATCTTCCCAGGGGATGATGCCTCTCCAGTCGCTGAGCAAAGCCCGACTCCTCCAGTTGCTGATGATACAACCAAGGAGGTAGCAGGAGCTAAATCTTGATTCGGTAGTTGTAACATAGTTTTGAGACTTGGTCGAATTTTGATCTTTGTACTGGTGATAGAACTGTTTTTGCTGAGACTTGAACTTTTTGTGGTTGTTATTGATATATGTTGTTTTGATGTGAATGTATAATTTGTATGTAGAAGGTAGTTTGTTTGGGGGGAAAGTGATCGAGTTGGGGAAGGCCTTGAGTCGAGCAAGGGATTCCATCAATCGTACTCAACAGGTACACAATAAACTTGAATATGATAGACGTCTTCATAAGTCAAACTTTGATAACACTTTTTAAGGGGTTATTCGAGCTTCGATGTAGATATGAAAAGATAAAAATTAAGAGGGATGAGGTTTTACGAAAAAAGAGTGATAGGTTCGCTTTATTCCAAAAATCCCTTAAGTATAAGCAGCTCGCAGATGAGAGTGACAAGTTAGAGTGTCATAGGTCGTTATTGTCTATGACGCTTCAATTTGAGGCCGAAGTTGATAGTGAGTGGGGATTGAAGGAGGCCTATTTGGAACTGTTAACTGAGAGAGGCATAGTGCCGGAGCCAGCTCGGGTAAAATTCTTAGCGCAAGAGGCGCGTAATCGTCATAGTATTGAGGCACAAAGATGCTCAGCTCGGGCTGGAGTATCCATCATATGGGGTGGTGTAGGTCCATTGCCTGATGGGCTTGGCTTTTGTTGGGGCAAAGAGCAATGAGGATCCTTTTCTTCAACATAAAAAGGGAGGATAAAATGATCCAGGCACAATTAGAAATCGATTTGAGGCATGCTTGTGATGAACTGGAGTGATGCAAGGGTCATAATGCATGTCTGGAGAGGGAAAAGGTGGAGTGTACTAGGTTGTTGTAGAGCTCGGAGAAGAGTGTGACATTGTTAGAAGCGTGTTTACTAGATACACAAAAACGTCTGCAAGTGTCCCAATCGTGTTTGAAGAAGGAAATTACTCCAAAGCGAGGAAAACGTGCTATCAACACGGACCACAAACGTCAGATAGTCGATGTGATCGCATTTTATGGGGGAAAGATCGAGAGAGTAGAAAATGAATTTAGACGTTATATCTCGAGTTGTGGTAAGGCTGTGGAAGTAGAGAATGATAAGGTTGAAAATACGTGGTTTGCAAAAGGAAATGAGGGTGGGGGAGCTTCAACCTCAAAACTACGAGCTGAAGACTCTGAGGAGGAGGAGATCAAAGATCTACTACCTCACACACTGCATAAGACCCATCCGCAAGAGGTCGTAATCTTCAATGAACCTTTACAAGTAGATGCGAGTAGTAGTAGGGTTCAATCATAAGCCTACTAAATTGTGGCATATGATTGTGCTCTGCATAATGTAGTTGATTCGTGTATCATAGCTTGATGTTGTAATAAATGTTGTTGAATGATATGTCTTGTTCGCATGAATATCTATTGATAGATGTATTATCGTTTGTAATTTGTTCTTCTAGGCTGAAGACGATGAACAGAACGAACTAGTTGTCTTATCCGCATCAAATAACGAACTGTTTGCCAAGTTCTAGCAATGTTTGCTGGTGGTTAAAAATACGACTTTGTCGAATTTGAAGCTGGAATCTGATATGTTGGAACTGCAGAGTCAACTAAATGCGGTGACTGTAGAGTTGTTATGTAAGGATGCAGAGATATTGACTGCAAATAATGAGGCCGAACTGTGGAAAGAATCTCTGAAGAAGAAAAAGTTGGAGACCATGGCTGTGAATCAACAAGTTCTAGATCTGTTAAGTACGATTGAAAAGCAGAAGAATGATTTGTTGTACCATCATTCGGTGATAATAAATAATACAGATCTCTTAAAGAAGCAAGATGCCAAAATCCGTCATATGCGAGAGCGTCTGAAAAAGCTGAACTGGGATTTGGGTGAGGCTCGAGACTCATGTCAGAGAAAAAGTGACCGTGCCAAAACTCACGAGGAAGCATGTTCTAAGAAAGATCAAAAGTTGAATAAAACCATCAATAAGTGTAAGACACATATCGCCGATCTTGACAGGGAAAAACCAGCTTTGATACTAGAGTGTATTCAAGGTAATGAAGTTTTCGAGGAGACCAATGTGAAGTATAAAGAGTCGCAGAGGTTGGTGGACGCAGCTAAAGATGAAATCAATTATTCGAAGGAGGTAGATAAGAAGCTGCAATGTCTGAAGTAGGAGATGGAGCGTAGTGTGCTGATAACAAAGCAATATAGAGATTCGTTGTTGCAGGAGAAAAAATCCCTGGCAGATCGATGTAAAGATCTTGAACACAAACTAAACAAGGTGAAGGCCAAATTTTGTGAAGCTACGTTGTTGACTGCAGATAATGTTACGTTGCGCGCTATGGCTATGTTGCATGCTGATGTAGAGAAATTTTGAATAGAGCGTGAGTCGATCTTGGCTGCTTCAACTTAATACGTCATGGAATATGATTTGCAGCTAGCGCGGTTATCTTATATAGATAATTTGATGCCGAGAGTTATGGAATTGTTGAATGCACCTTCTACTGTAGTTGATGCAGTTATTCCTTTCCCTACCTTACTTTCATCTGGGCCTGGGGAAAGTTCGAATGTTGTACGCTCAAAGCGTGAAAAGTATTTTATTGTTTATATACAATGAGACAGAGTGCAAATATGTCTTTGCTGTAAAAAATGTCAAAAGTTTAGTAGAAAATGTTTTTGTTCTGTAATCTCTTTGTATGGTCGAATTGGTTGAATCAATAAACGACAATGTAGAGATATGATTACAACGGTGTTGTATGGTCGAATTTATTTGAACACATATGGTGCAGGTCTCAGTCACAGGTCGAATTGAGCGTATCAGTAAACGACTGTACTGAGACATCTTTGAATATTGAATAGTTGTATGGCGCATCTCTGCCAGATCAAATTGATTATCTCATTAAGCAACCTTCAGAGAGAAAATTTATTTGATCGGCTATGATGTAGGTCCCGGTCACAGGTCGAATTGAGCGTATCAATAAGCGACCGTACCGGGACATCTTTGAATATTGAATAGTTGTATGGCAAATCTCTGCCAGATCGAATTGATTATCTCAATAAGCGACCTTCGGAGAGCGAATTTATTTGAACGGCTATGATGTAGGCCTCGGTCACAGGTCGAATTGAGTGAATCAATAAGCGACCGTATCGGGACATCTTTGAATATTGAATAGCTGTATGGCACATCCCTGCCAGATCGAATTAATTATCTCAACAAGCGACCTTCGGAGAGCGAATTTATTTGAACAACTATGATGTAGGTCTCAATCACAGGTCGAATTGAGCGTATCAATAACCGATCGTACTGAGATATCTTTGAACAATGAATAGCTGTATGACGCATCCCTGCCAGAGCAAATTGATTATCTCAATAAAAGACCTTTGGAGAGTGAATTTATTTGAACATCTATGATGTATGTAATACTTCGGGATTGACGGAGATAACAGAAATGCTTGAATTGAGTAGGCTTGTAAAATGATGCTAAAAAGTACTTTATTGCATAATATCGGATGTTACAGCATATTTATCTTCGATACAGCTTTAATCAGCAAGTATTCCATGGATTAGGTATAGGAACTTCATCATACGTACTGAGATTGTAGGATCCTAAACCACTCATTCCAGTTACGATTAAAGGACCTTCCCATTTCTCTGCCAGCTTCCCAGCACTAGGTAATTGCGATGTGGTAGGATTTCTCAGAGAATAAGGTCTTTAACTTTGAATTCTCTGTGTCGGATACGTTAGTTATATGACCGGGGTAAAGCGAGATGATATCTTCCCAGATTAACAAGGCTTCTGTCACGTGTTTCTTCGATCAAATTTAGATTGCATGTGATCTAAAATTCATTTTCTTCATCTGTCATCTCATGATCATGTATCGGGTGATGATACTGAGTGGAAATGATAACTTTAGTCCCGTAAGCCAATAAGAACGGAGTACAGCCTGTTACGGTACTAGGAGTTGTTTGATAGGCCCAAAGTACGTGTGGTAACTCATTCACCCAGTTCCCCTTTTTGTCATTTAAACGCTTCTTGATACCATCCACAATAGTTCGATTAGTAATCTCAGCCTGTTCGTTTCCTTATGGGTAATAAGGGTTGGATGGGGAATGAATGATGTTGTGCTTATTGTGGAATGCGACGATCTTGGAGCCAACGAACTGTGGTCTGTTATCAATTCGGATGAGATGTGGTCCGCCGAATCGGATAATAATGTTCTCCCAGATAAATCTGATGACTTCGTCTTCTCGGGTTCGGCACAACGGAACTGCTTCTACCCATTTAGTAAAGTAATCTATAGCGACCAATAAATGTTTACGTTTCCTTGGTACTGTAGGAAACTCTCCTACAAGGTCGAGAACCTATCGTCTGAATGGCTAAGTGACTTGGTTCGAGTGTAGTTCGAGTGTTGGATCTCAAATTTTAGTTTCGTGCCGCTAACAAGCGTCAAACTTACGGGTATATTCAATTACCTGCGATTTCATTTTAAGCTAAAACATTCCTTGAGTTAAAGCTCTGTTTGTAAGAGATCGTCCTGCTGTATGGGATCTACACGTGCCTTTGTGTTGATCTTGCAAGAATTGTTGTGCTTCTTTGTCAGATTGACAAAGGAGGTAGGGACCAGTGACTGAAATTTTGTATAGGAGATTGTCCTGAACAATTTTTCTTCGAACGTTGTCAATTAATCTCTGCCACTCCAAAGGATCCCCAGGAAGTGACCCGTCAAATTTATTGTGAGGTCCGATGTAAGTAATGAAAGGCTTTCTCCAATCATCTTCGATCTCTTCGTTGCCCTCAGTATTAATGGTGTTGGCTTCGATGGTATTGATACTGGGATTAGAAATGACATCGATCTTTAAGTAACGAGCTTCTAATCCGAGGACACCACCAAGGTAAGCGAGCGCATCTGAATGTCTATTTACTCCCCTTAAAAAATGCTCCATGGAAATTGTATAGAATTTAATTATTCGTTCGACCACTACAACAGCATAGTCGACCATTCTCCCATTGGTTTGATAGACGCCTGTGTAATGGTTGATGATCAATAGTGAATCAGTGTAGACTGAGAGTTCTGCTACTCCCAGTGTGATTGCCCTGTCCAAGCCATGAATTAAAGCCTCATATTCTGCTTCGCTATTAGTTGCATCAAAACTGAGGTGAGCAGATTTATCAAGCCGATCATTGGGGGGAGTAATAATAACGATTCTTTGAACATTTGTGTCATCAATCTCTTATAGGTGGCACCGGCATTTTTCAGGCCGAAAGGCATGACTCTATAGCAATATAGACCTAGTTCAGTAATGAACGCAGTCTTGTCTTGATCTTCAGGAAGACGTGGTATCTAATTATATCCTAATACAGCATCCATTATTGAGAGGAGTTCGTACCCTGCTGTAGAATCGAGGAGGTAATTGATGATTGGAAGTGGAAAGCTATCTTTCAGAGTGTGTTTGTTGAGATCTGTGAAATCAACACAGATTCTAATTTTACCATTCTTTTTAGGTACTGCGATAATGTTCGAGATCCAGTCTGGGTAAATAGCTTTGCGAATGAAATTGACCTCGGTCAATTTGTCAATCTCTTTATTCACTTTGTCACGCAGTTTTGGTGCTAGAGTCCATTGCTTTTGTTTGACCGGTTCTGCTTTATCTTTCAACCCTAGCTTGTGGCATGCTATAGTTGGATCGATCCCTGGCATTTCATGAAACGTCCATGTAAAGACGTCGTTGTTCTCTATGAGGAATTGTATGAGACTCAAGTGTTTCTCCGTGCTTAAGAGAGTTCCAATGTGAGTTCCTTTGTGTGTGTCACTGATCTCTATGTACTCTGTTGGTTTGACGTCAGGAAACTGAGGTTCTGTTGGAATTGACTACTGTAATTGCTATGCAGGAGTTGTTGCAGCTGGTTTAGATTCAATAGTATTATCGCAGGCTCGGGCAAATTTCTGGCTTCCTTTGATTTCATGGATCCCTTCTTTCCAATCGGATCGTAATTCCTGATGATATGTGGAGGGAATAGCTTTCATATCATGTAACCATGGTCGCCCCATGATGCCCAAGTAATGGGATTTGGCTTTGATGACGTAGAAAACTACGTCAAGTGTGATGGGCCCGGCTGTGATGGGAAGTATGATTTTCTCCACGCGCTCTTCCATAGAGCCGTTGAATCTGGAGACATTGATGTCACTTGGTTCAACCTTCTCTGTTAAACCCATTTGGTCGATTGTGCTCTGAAAAATTAGTTCGATGCTGCTGCCGGTATCTATCATCATCGTATGTAGAACTATGTTCCTCATTTTTAACATGATGATGAGAGCATCGTGGTACGGAAAGTTGACGTGATAAACGTCACAGTCTTCGAAAGAAATCCCAGCTCGTCGATTGCTAGATTCTAGCAACAAATTGACTTCTTTGTCTCCCATTGTTAGATCATGACATTGTCTGACGGGCCTAAGCTTGGCTCTGTTGGAGTTGCTGATTGTCTGAGTCTCAATAAAATACAAATGCTTTTCTTCATTTGTTTTATCAACTTGGACGATCTTGACATCAGTCTTGTAGCTGCCATCCTTATAACTTTTGATGTCAACAATATACTCCAGTATTCGTCCTTGTGCAAATATAGTCTGGAGAAAATATATCAGTGCGAAACACCGCTCCATGTCATGATGTTGTATCTGGTGCTGAATGCAGTAAGGCTTTCCTGGTATGGGCGGAAGAGTATTGGCAATTCTGAAGCACTCATCTTTTTGTTTCAACAGATATAGGTCTGCCATAGTAGTTGTTAACTGCGGTATACATGGTATTAGATTCTTCCGCCCGTGGCGTCCTTGATTGTCAATGGATTTGAATCGCTTCTTATCACCCCCATAGTCTTTATTGTTATTATGGGCTCGTTCGTCGAGATGGCCTTTTGTTAGTAGGGTGGTGCGTTGAGGTCTTGGCTTCTCAGTCGTTAGCCGTTCAAGGTCGATGAAGTTGTTGACCTTCTCGATCATGTCCTTCAACGTTAGTGGTTTGTTGAGAACCAGGTGCTCCGTGACTCGTCCATCCGCGAGTAGAGCATTGGTGAAAGCGGAGATTGTAATTTTCTTGTCGAGGTTGTCAATTTTTTGAGCTAGCCCGAAAAATTTCCTGGTGAACATTTCTAATTTTTCATCTGGTGCCTACTTGAGGTTGAACAAAGAGTAAAGACTATCCTCCTTGCCTTTATTGTGCGAATAGTTTTTGACAAACAGTTCGCGAAGTTGTTCGAAAGTGAAGATAGATCCTTCATTGAGTATGTGGAACCATCGTAGAGGTTCTCCTTTTAAACTGGTTAGAAAGTGGCGGCAGAGGATGTGGCTAGATGTCGAATGTAGTCCCAAAGAATCCTAGAATTCTTGGACGTGTTCCACAGGATCTCCCCCCTTGTATTTATAGATCTTTGGAGTATGAAAACTAGCGGGCACTTCCTCATCTAGCAACTCTTGTGCGAGTGGGCTCTTCTATAGTTTAGGATAGCTATTTTTGTAGTGTGTATTTGAGCGTCTAACAGCTCCTTGATGTGCCTGTCTACCTGTTCCGGAGTGAGATGTAGGCGAGACGTGACAGCTCGTCTTGTTGCTGGTCCTTCCGCAGGATTATGCTCTCCTGTAGCTTCTCCCATGCGGTCCTAGACCAAAACTCAAGGTTTTTCTCTATTTTGTTCTTGTTCTTGCTGCAGATCTATTATCGCTCCAGCAGGTAACGGTGGATTGACGTGACTCCGTGGTAAGACTGATTCTTGCTGAATTTGAGGAAGTGTTGGATTCTTGCCTCGGATTCCCAAGAGATCGTGGACCGATATCCTCGAGGTTATAGACAGAGTGATTCGTGGTGTCGGATTTGTTGTTATCTGATCTTGAAGTGCCCTGAGTGCGTCCTGCATGTTGGCAAGCTGTTTCTCTAGCTCTATTCGTCGTTTGGCTTCTGCTTGCACAGTTGTTCACAAATTTGTCACTCCTTCAGCAGCGTCAGGTAGGGCATGGTGTGATTTGTCTTGATTTTCCATCTTTCAAAAGTGAATGCGGTAAAAACTGGATTGGAGAACGCTGAGTGTATGCTTCGATTCCCACAGACGGCGCCAAATGTAATGGCCTATTTTCGTAGAGACCAAAAACAGTGCTTTACACCTTCGAAATATAGAACTATAGTTGGGAAATAAAAACAATAGACACGAGTTTTAGCGTGGAAAACCCTTGAATGGGTAAAATACCACGACCTCTCCTGAAGATTTTTGAAAGTATGGTCTTTATATAAATGCTAGTTATTGCAAAGAGAAAGAGACTGGATATCTGAGTTCTGGTAGAGATGACTTTCTCTCAGAGTTCTCTGGGTCACAAAATAGCCATCCTGGATTCTGATTTCTAGGTATCTTTTTATAGGTCTTATAATATGACTGTTGGTTACATTGATGAGGGACGTTACAATATCAGGTTTTGATGAGTCTTCATAATGGTCTTCTGTAACATTTTGATATTTGTTGATCTGTAATGAATCTATTAATATTCTTTAGCTGTAACTTCAGACCGTTGGGAAGATACGATCTTTTATGTTGTTCGCGTGCATACGACCTGTTAATAAGTGGGGGAGTATCTTCTATAGCGCGAAGTCACAGGAACCTTCGATATCTCTGAACTGTAGGTGAGTACACGTTCTCTAATAGTGTTTGCATGTATTCGAACTGTTTGATAGACATCCCCGACATCTAAGTATTTTCTGTAGTGCGATGTTATTGGACGCTTCGACATCCCCGAACTGTAGATGAGGAAGTCTGTATTGTGCTTGCCTTCAGCCCTTGGTTAGTTGCCCGTGTGCTAACTTCGAACTATATGAGCTCGAATATCGGACTTAGTATGAGCATTAGAAATAAGCCCTCACAATATATATTTACTTTTTGACTCTTGTTGTTTTAGATGTGAATTTCCATCCATATTAAGGTACATTTTAACAATTTTTGCGGTAGTGAAGCCTATATAAATCCTAAACTTAGGCACCAGCCAAACATTAAGATGGTTGTGTTATGCGGTTTGCACATTTAGAAAGAAAAAAAAGATTTGTGAGGGTATTCATTTATATATACTCAGAGATCCTTTTCATAAGAAATATAAGCAACACAATAGAATGAGCATGCATCGTTGGGGAAAACCCTAACGCTAATTTTTTTTTTTATATGTTTTGATAATTCAATCACCAATCTACCTTGAATTGAAGCAAATTAATGTTGAACATATGATCGATGCTTAAAATATCGGCTCTATTATTAACATTTGAGAGACACCTTAAATAATAAACTATTTGAACACATAAGTCGGCATTTTACAAATAATTGTAGGCACACGCTATCGATTACTATTTCCCTATAAAAGGAAAAACACAATTTATCCTAGCCAATAGAGATGAGTGGTGCTACTTTAGGGTCTCCTTTCTTATATATAATATAGAGTTCAGTTTTTTTTTTCTTCTTCTTCTTCTTCTTTGCATCTCATCTCCTCCTCCCAATTCCAAAAGAGATTCCCTCCCTTTGTACTCAATATCAAGAGTTCACCCTATGACAGTGAAAAGTGAGCTATTGTCCGCAACCGAATAGGTAATGGTCCTACTTACTCCATATCCACCCTACACGTATAGTCTTCTTGATAATTCTTCTCACAACTCTCTTTAACGTTGAAATTTAAGATGCTTTAAACTTTTCAGGTTATATTCATGGTGTTTTAATGAGCCTAGAAAGCTACATATACAAGGGTGGTTACGCAGGAGATACATTTGCAGCATCAAATATGAAAATCAAAGCAACGAGAAAGCTACCCTAAAACCATCATCATTTATCACACAACTAAAACAAACCCAACCTAGAAAGGTAATCTCGATTCTGACCTCATTTATATCAGATCGGTAAAGGGTGCCTTTTATGAATTGCTGAGGAGGGCAGCATGGTAGATTATAGGTTTGTATATTTCATCCGGGACTGCGTCCAAAACACTGATTAAAGCAATCCTGTTATTGATTTTCTCACCAAAAAAAAACTATATATATATATATATAGTGGTATTTGAGCACAAACAAACAAATTATGTTGAGATATCTTCTTCAGTCCTCAAATATCTTCACACAACCATTCAAAATGTGGTAGTTGTGTTCTTCTTCTCCCCAATAATGGTAGCTAAAAGTTTTAGTAGAGCGGACCCGATGGACCTCATGTCTAAATATTCAGACTTGTCTCACTCATGCACCATCACCCTCTACTTATAAATATAGCTACTAAGCTAGAGTGAGTGGCATCTCTGATCTCTCATAGTTGCAAAATATATCTCTCTCCCTCTGGATCATCTCTCTCTTCTTCTAAATATCTCTCTATAGCACATTCATGGCCTCTAGAGACTACAACACTATCAAAGGTGCATGGACATTGGAAGAAGACCGGAAACTTTCGGAGTATATCGAAGTTCATGGTGCAAAGAAGTGGAAAATAGTTGCTACCAAGACAGGTCTCTTTCTTATATAATTCACGAAAACATCTTGTAGCATATATACCAAATATTTCTTGAAGTAAATAATAGTTTTTTTTTAGATATTTGTTCTAATAACGAACGTGTTTGTACAGGTTTGAACCGATCTCCGAAGAGTTGTAGATTCAGATGGTTGAATTATCTGAGGCCCAATATCAAGAGAGGAAATATCACAGATCAAGAGGAGGACTTGATACTAAGGCTTCATAAACTCATAGGAAACAGGTTAGTGCTTAATATTTTCTACCTATATCAGTTAAAGTTCTACAACGGGTTTCATTGAATCTGACTTGTGTAATGTGTTTTAGGTGGTCTTTGATAGCGGGAAGATTACCGGGTCGAACAGACAATGAGATTAAGAATTATTGGAATTCTCATTTGAGCAAAAAGGTGAACAAAAAGAAAGCAATCACAGTATCCTCATTGATACAAGATTCCAGATCTCAAAAAGATGACTGCGTAGAGGATCTGGGGGTGAATAGAAACACCAAGGACGATGCCTGTAAAGGATATGGAGACACGGAGAATAGTTTTAACGTTGATGAACTCCTAGACTTTTCAAATGAAGGGTCCTTTAATTTGCAGTGGGTTAGCGAATTCCTTGAGCTAGACTAGGATTCATTTAGATTTTGATTAAAATATTTGGCAGATTAGTTTCATTGCAATCATACACCAACCTAAATCATCAGCGAAAAGGGCAATAATTTGTTAGAATAAAGGTCGTAAACCCGCTAATCACTTTCAAAAGCATGTTAAAGACATTAATAAAGTTTAAACATCAGTCTCATCTTTCTTCCCTAACATTTCCCAAAAATCTTCTTACAGGAAACCAGAATATATAGTGGATATCTCATGTCTACCCACACAGAATATCTTGTAATACCATACAGAAGATAACATGGTTTCACTTTCCAGCTATGGAGTTTGTACTTATCATTCCAGTTAAATCCAACAAACAAAATGTGCATATAATTCCAGTTAAATCCAACAAACAAAATGTGCATATAATTCCAGTTAAAGTAAATGTGTAAGCTTTTTAGTAGGACCTAAAGGTTGGGTATAATAATGAACTCAGTCGTGTAGTTAGGCCGTAGTGGCCCCCAACAGAATCCGATTCGGATCACCCCAGCCTTTGGAGGTACGAGTACCGCTCCTGTGCAACAAGGCTGGCTTTTGCTAACCCTCTCTAGAGACATTGTAACTATTATGAGCCCCTGTCAAATTCGGACATAACTTAGGCTTGTTGGTTTCAGGAATTCAGCTATGAGCTACGGCACCACCGAAATAACGTGTTTCTAATACCACAGGTCTTTCGCAATCTTGCACTGACGTAAACATTCACCCACCGGTAGAGTTCTATAATAATTAGTAGGAATCAAGGTCACTTTCCAAAACATGCTGAAAATGTTCCTACATCAGTGTTAGCCTTCGCAAATATTTCCCAACTAACTTATTTAACGAATCCAGAAATTGTAGACATCCTCATCCCTGAGGTCCTGCGGACTACACAATATCACCATCACCACCATTACCAACAAGAATGCTCGACTTAGAAACGCTACAAATATTTCTGATTCCAAAGTTTTCCGTAGAAAACATGTTTTCTAGCTAGAGTTTCGTAAGATTACAAAAGTTCATCGACAATACATTCCTGACTTCAGAGAAACACTACAAATATTTCTGCATCCCGAAATTTTCCATAGAAAACATATTTTCTAGATACAGAGTTTTGTACAATTACAAAAGTTCAGACTCTACATATACCAAATACTTTTCAGTCAACCAAATACTTTTATTTCGTACACATAAAACTTCTGATTAAATGTTATCATGCTAATAACAGGAAGCTTTTAGAGCTCTGCGGCGAATCCAAAATCAAGGACCTGACAAGGACCACAGTCGTACATCATCATTGCGAGAGATATAATTAACCCATGTTATATGTCGACTTATCATCCGAGTACCAAAGACACTAGTGAAATTGAAATTTTACATGTGTTGATATACCCCATTTTTATAAAAGTGGATAGGTAAAGCTCATCAGCAGTAGCAGCAACTGTGTGGTGTGGATGGCCTCAATGTGAAAATAATACATCTTTTTAGGTTTAGATTCTAGGGCTACACCAAAAATATAGCAAAGAGTACATATAATTCCAATCGAGTATATATGAAACATCACATATATGCCCAATAAAGAGTAACGTCTTAGGTGTTAGGGGTCGTTTGTTTTTTGCCTCTAAGTCTAACTTGATCTGAGTTTGAGTCTGAGTGGAGAGAAAAAGAAGACTTATACAGACTCAAACTCAACTCAGATGGCATATTGGATATGAGTGGAGAAGGCAGTTTTTAAGTGAAAATATCTAGGTCTATGCAAAAAAAAGAACACCTCTAAATGCGATGAGTTAGTCCAAATCACTAAACATACTCAGACTTAGACCTCTGAGTCTGACTTGGTGAAAAAGCAAAGGCCACCCACTAATAAAGATTTACTTTGAAGGTACAATAATGGGTGACAGTTTGTCATGGAATACCAGTTCATATGATTTGATTAATTGTAATAGTAGGCAAAGGCATAGTCTATCACAAATTTCAATTTTTTCTTCTTCCAAAAGTCCTATTTCTTGTATATACATCAGGGGAAATAACTAGACTGAAGGTTGATTTTTTCATCAGTAGTGTATAATCCATTAAATCAGTTGTGTAAATATAGTTTAAAAAAAATTGAACTTAGGTCCTATGAATTTGAGGCGAATTTGAGATAGGTCCCTTAAACTTCTTTTGAGTTAAGTCCACTTTCACATGTCTAAGGACAAAATTAATCTTTATTCGTAGTGGACTATAACTTTTCTTCTTCTTCTTTTTTTTGTTGGCATTTCCTCACTTTCTCGAGCTCCCATGATCTTCTATAAACTTACTTGGGAGTCCTAATGCAATTAAAATTTCCCTATGGATAAAAGTCACAAATGCTAAAACGAACCATTGAAGGAAAATATATAATTATAATGCTGCGAAAAAAAATACACGATCTTTATCTGATTAATGAAAATGGTTTCATAAGCTTAATCAAAATGAAAGTGTCTTTGAGATAGTGTGCACGCTGCTTTATTTCCTCAAAGATGCCATAATTGTATCCTTGTGCACGAAATTTAAAAATATCGCTTCTCTTATCTCTCGATTTTAACAATCAAGTATGCAACTAAAGCATAACATAACACAATTGCATTAGATTCAGGAAATTGGTGGTCATTAGGTCATTAATGGGCAAAGAAGATCCCAGGGGGAAAAGATAAATAGAATAGAGAGGAGAATCCAAGAGGATCACACATGATCGAAGCTTAGAAGAAAAAAAGTTATGATTCATAAAAGAAAAAAATTAAAAGGGTAATTTTGTCAATAAAAATGGTTGAGGGGACCTAATTCAAAAGAAATCAAAACATAGGACCTATCTCTAATTTGTTCGATATTTGTATGACCCAAGTCCAATTTGCTCCATAGTTTACTGTTTATCATCTGCTTCTGAAAATGGATACCTGCTTATGTAAGAGCATGGGCAATAGCCTCGCTAAGTTAGCGAGCCACGTAGGCATAAATTCAGGGAAAATATGACATGTAGCTAGAGCTAAAAAAATTGTATCTTCCAGGGTGGGGATGGATGTCAGTTTTTAATATACATATATTTTTTTTAATAAAAAATAATATAACGTCAATTCAATTGGCACTGAATTGGCACCCAACATATTTAAATATATTTTTAATAAAAAAATAATATAATATAAAAAAAAATATACACAACGCCAATTGAATTGGCACACACATATTTTTATTTTTTTTTTTATTAAAACTTTTTATATATTTTTTATTATTTATTAAAAACGTTTTATATTTAAATCAAATATAATAAAAAAGAAGACAGTGCCAATTCAATTTGGCGCATGTAATATATTAAAAAAATCAAAATAATTTTTTAATCTATTTTTTATACTTTATTTATGTGGGTCCACTGACACCTGACATCAAAACGGGTCGCTAGAGATCGCTACTGATTTTCTCGATATTATAGAATTTTGAGCGATAGCTAGCCTGAAAAACGCAATTTTTGTAAATTTTGATACCTATCATAGCAATAGCTATCCTGCTGCCCATGCTCTAACTTCGTATCTTTCGGACAAACCCTAACATGCAAGTCACCGCGCTGAATTTTCAACCAACGCCATATACTCAGTTCTGTGACAATGATGACACTTTCAAGAGGTGATGTATCTCAGGGCATAATGATTTTCATGTCTGTTTCAATCAATGTCCCCTTCACCACTTGGGGCAGAGCCTTTCTCTAGGCCCCTTATATTCTTCTCCTCCTCCTGTGACATTTTCTACAAGTCTCTTGGTAGTCGGTCATGTCTGTTTCAATCAATGTCCCCTTCGTCACATGGGGCAGCGCCTTTCTCTCACCGCCCCTCCATCAAACTCCTACCGACTACCAAGAGACTTGAAGAAAACGTCACAGGAGGAGCATAAGAAGCGCGCTTGGCGAACATCCCAGGCAACCTCAACGAACTGAAAGCAACCAGCCAACCCTCCCTAATTCAGAACAACAGAAGTGCTCCAAAACTAATAGTGAATATCTCAAAAAGTTCCAAATAATTCAGGGCAAACAGTAAAAGAGAACCTCAAAACCCCAAAAGTGAGAAATTAGAATAACTGATTTACCAGTGTAATAATTTTATTCTTGTTATATACACACAAATTTCCTCTGTAATACTAAGAACCATTTTTCCTTCCTATCTACAAAATCACATCAACTATGACCCTACAATAATTCTAGACATAGGCCTGATTGGGAGGGGTAACATAGACGTGTACCTGAAGAAGAGCAATGGGACGGATATACTCGTCACAAAAATCCACACATAAGAGGCAAGAGTAAATCTGTTCTTTAACTTGACTGAGCATCTTAGGTCCATAATCCATATAAGCATCCTCAAGCAATGGATAACTAGTCCCCAAGTACATCCATACTTCCAAAACACTCTTCAAGTGCGAGAAATTACACCCCAAAACTTCTCGAGTTAGAAGAAATTACAAATCGGACCCAAAAGGGCTTAGCGATTATGCCTAAAGTCACTTTTAGATGTGCGTCCAACTTGTCATACCGATTGCAATAAGCACTGCCCTCAAACTACCATGTCTATAAATTATACCACTCAAAAAACAATCCTAAGCCTCCAAAAAGGCTAGATAATATTGTAACGAAATTCAATCTTCAAAACATTCATACGTGATCTGAATCAACTGTACATACTGAAATCACACATCTTCTTAGGCTCAATTTTACTTTAAGGATCTTCCTTCGCCACTTTCTATAAGAGCACTCAATCCATTCAAACCTGGATAAAGAAAGCACCACAAAACCTAGAAGATTGTCCACTAAAGTTATATTCAACTCTAGCGCCAAAAAGCTCGTATATGTTACCTCAAAAAGTAGCCATACGAGCCACGTAGTGCACAACTCCAAATCTTGAGTAGCAGAAAATTAATGTCTTAAAATGGGCATCACCCCCCACCCCCCCTTTTGGTCATCATCTAAACAAATGGGGTAAGGGGGACCTCAACTCTATACATTTCCTCTCCTACGTACTAGTAATACAGAGATCAATCTATGTTGCTGTACTTACTTTCAATATTCTCTTTCTTCTTAACCACAATGCCAATGTTCTGCAACTCAAACCGTTTATCAAGGATAAGGACTGTCAAAAATCGAGTGCAAAAACCACAAAATGGTTATTGCCAAAAATGGAGTTACATATCTGAAAATCCTATCTGCTTATGCAGGAATAAACACCCTTACTCAGAAAACTTGGCTAGTTAGTTCAACTGGATATATTGACCTACATCATCATCCTCTTTTTCTATAACAAAGTGATAATAAGTTTTGATGACTAAGCAAATTAAAACTCAGTTTCAGTGGAAGACTGGAAGGTAGTTTGAGTGGGCTAAAAATGTCCATGGTACATATGTAGTTTTTTTTTTTTCAAAAAAAGGGTAATCCGTGTTCATAATTATCATCATTTCCCCGACTAATCCCTGGGTAAGGTGCATATACAGTGTCAGATGCAAAAACAAAATAAGAAACTGCAGCTTATTCAGGAGTTAATTTTGTATTTAACAATATATATATTTTTTGTTTCAAATTGATATCTCCATTTGATAGAGTTTAGGCTATTGTTTAAACTTGGACAGACGGGAATGATGAGAAAAAGAAATTTCAAAACCTTTACTAGTAAGCAGTCAAATACTGCGTGTACTCTAATGACATTAGGACGGAAACATATTACCTATGTAACATTGACACGGGTACGTGTGTCGGTTTCCAACATGGGTACGAGGTGTCGGATACAACGGCTTCAAAAATAGTGAAAACGCGAACACTTCCTTATACCTAAAAAAATTGTATTTTTCTTCATATTTCCTATATTGTCTTCTAATATATAAATGTATTATGATTGTATATTGATACGAACTCATTGGTTAATTTACAACTAATAACAAACATAAAACAATGATAGTAGTTAGTAGGTCAAAAAATTACGTCAAAAAGTTGATGATCTAAGCAAGAAATACCCGTTGGAGTGTCCGCGCGAGTGTCGGTGTGTCCGACACGTCTAGACACAGACTTTTTTAAGAATATGGAGTGTCCAATGTACATAGCATATTACTCTTCGTAAACCATTACATGTCTGATGATGTAGAGTTATCTTTTTATCTTCTCGCATCTCATTTCCTCTTCCCAGTTCCAAAAGTGACTCCCTCCCTCTGTACTCAATGTTTAGTATTCACCGCTCTAACAGTGAAAAATGAGAACTGTTGTCCGCAACCACAAAGGTAATGGTGTTGTCCCCTCCATATCCACCCTACGGGTATAGTCTCCTTCATAATTCTAGTCACAACTCTCTTTCGTGTTGAAATTTAAGATGCTTTAACTTTTTCAGGTTACATTTCAAGATCTTTTAATGAGTCTTTCTTCCCACAATTCCCTACTGTAGCTAGCAGCAAAAGGCATCCGTATATATAGAGAACAATCTAACCAAAACCATTACAAGAAATATCCCAAAGATCACAAAATAATCTATTAAGAGGATAGACATAATAACTCAACATAGAGTTGATTTTGCAACAAACTTTCAGTATACATAAAACAAAGCATAGATACTCATTAAAGTTTATTAGGAAATGTTAAACTACAACAAGTAAAAGCAAACCTAAGCAGATCTGGAAGGGATCATCCCTGTTTTCCTTGCATAAGCAAAGATTCCTCCAGCATCAATAACAGGCCCAGCATCTCCAATTGGCTTCAAACTATATTCTTTCCCAGTTGTATGATTAATCAAACGACTCTCACTAAGCTCAATGGTAACAACATTCCCAGTAGAGCATTCATCACACAACCTCCCCTCGGATTCCAATGGGTAAACCTCTCCAGTTGAAACTGAATTTCGAAAGAAGATTCTCGCATAAGATTCAGCCACAACCGCCTTCACCCCCGCAGCGCCAAGCGCAACTGGCGCATGTTCCCGGGATGACCCACACCCGAAATTCTCACCACCAATGACAATCGAGTATTTGGACTTGAATTCACCAGGGTCCATGAAACGGGTGGTGTGGGAAGCAGGAAGGCCAACAAGAGCGAAAGAACCAAGTTTCTGGTATTCATCGGGGTTAGAAGGTACGAGGGTTAGGTATTCGGCAGGGATGATTTGGTCGGTGTCGATGTTGTCTTTGAGGACGTACGCTACACCGTGGAAGGCAGTGGCAGGAGTGTGAGAGGTGGTTGGTGATGGGGTGATGGCAGCACGGATAGCCATTTGAGAGGAAGGTGGAGATGGTAGTGGTGAGAAGTGATTGACTGGGGAATTGATCAACTGGGTGGCTGGCATTCTAAGGTTTGGGCGAAATGACAGGGTTGATCGAGGTTTTAAGTGGCTCTGTGATGATGAAAATGTTGGGTTCCATAATGAGGTTGTTCTAGCTGCTGCCATAGCCATTGTAACAAAACTGAAGTATCTCTAGTGGATCTGTGGAATACTGACTGTTCTCTGATTTACACCAAATTTCTAATGAGAAATTGCATCGATGAATAAGTTCTTGTCAGCAAATAACACTCATGTTTTACAAGTCTAGACTTCTAACCAATGAATCATTAAATCTAGACTTCTAACCAATACATGTTTTACAAGTATTACTTCCTAATTTGCATCAAATCATGAAGAATAACCTCCTCGTTCCTAAGCTACTCAATTGATTCAAATAAAAGCAAACAACTAATATGAAGCATGGGTTTAGCTCAAACGAAACTGTGTCGAATTTTACAATTAAAAAGGGTTTCTTTCTTTCTAATCAAACATTCAAAGCAACAACTACTCTTTACCTCAATCCAATCCAAAATACAACGAATTAGGGATTCATAATTACGCACCTTTGATTTGCACAAGTTGGAAGAAGAAATGTGTTGTTGTTGATGTTGTAGAGATATGTAGAAATATTTTGGTACTTCACCATTTCATTTGGCAACTTTTAGTGCTGAAAAAAAATGCTTCGTAGTTGTTAACCACAGAACGACGTACCAACTTATATAAAACAACGCAAAGTTTACTTTGTATTGCTTAAAAACCTCGCCACCATTACTCAACCTCATCTCTCTTGGCCAAAACCCTAACACGGCGACACAAGAACCACTGAAGTCGAAACCCTAACAATGGGTAATCTCTCTCTCTTCTCTCTTCGATCTAGAGTTAGAGATTACGAAATGTTGTTGTGATTGATGTAATTTGCGAATCTATGAAACCCCAATTTCAGTATAAGGATTGAGGTTTGAGTAGATTGGGTTATTATATTGTTTCTGATTGATTTAAGGTTTTAATTGACATTTCAGGCGCATATACTTATGTGTCTGAGCTATGGAGGAAGAAGCAGTCAGATGTTATGAGGTTTTTGCAGAGGGTTAGGTGCTGGGAATATCGTCAGCATCCTTCGATTGTGCGAGTTACTCGCCCGACTCGTCCTGATAAGGCTCGCAGACTTGGGTACAAGGCGAAGCAGGTTTAGTTTTTTAGTTTTTAATGATTGATTAAGAATGCTTTAGGGTTTATAGTTGTTTGGATTTTGGGATATATCTATTATAGACGAATGTGGTTTCAGTAATTCGGTTAATGTTCATGTGCTTACCTAGAAAAAATGTTGGTTCAGTATTCTGTGAAAACTTGTATTTGTTATACTTGATTATAATTTTGTTGACAAGGATTAAAACTTCTGCGTATTCAAATTTGAAGTACGTAGTAATGCATTATTTATTTTATTGTTTACCTGACCTGATAAACATGCATATAACCAAGGGTTTTATTCTTCACGACCTATCTTGTTGATTTAGTGTAAAGTTTAATTTAGTTAGTGATAACTACAATAAAATATGAGAGAAAGGGGTCTGATAACTAAGTATTACCTGAATGTGCTTATATATTCCAACTTTAACAATGAAATCAGCAAAAGAAAGATGCTTTGACCTTATTTCGGTGAATTGATTTATCCTAATTAGCAATAGCTGTCTTAATGGGATTAAGAAAAATAGAAATACAGTGTTAACACGCTCTCGGTATTAGTATTTGTATCATTAGTATTATTGTGATCCTATCTTCTCATGTTTATGTTTGTGGTAACCTTATTTGAATTTTCTCATCTGTTAAGGGTGTTTGTTTCATTCTTTAGGAGTGAAAACTTCCATTTCCTCTTAATGATATGTCATAAATTATCCCGATTCACCAAATTAATCTAAATATCTCAAATAGATTATCAGATTAAAGCTTCTCTTAACAGTGTAAATGCCAAAATTTAATCTTGTGTCTGGCTTCTATTTGTGTGCCCATGAGCTTCCATTTGCAAACTCTCTTCTTCTTCTGCTATAATTGATGACTCCCACTCAAATATGTGACTATGTAAATGATTGTTTGCGATCTCCAACTTGGACTTCCTTCTC
The DNA here is from genome assembly GCA_014058105.1 of Kingdonia uniflora. Taxonomy (NCBI): domain Eukaryota; kingdom Viridiplantae; phylum Streptophyta; class Magnoliopsida; order Ranunculales; family Circaeasteraceae; genus Kingdonia; species Kingdonia uniflora. Next base: position 26,363 of record JACGCM010002428.1, read on the forward strand.
TTTTCCAACAGCCATTGTGGCACTAAAAGTTATACTTAAGCTAGATCATATCTTTTTTGCGCAAATTTCTCTGAAGTGTCAATGTCTATCTCAGACAAGGGAGATTTAGATTCCTCATTGTTACACCCTCAACTCAACAGCATCCTCTAGACCATGGTTACAAGATTCAAGCATATGGTTGTGACTCCTTCACCTCTCGTACTTCATGTTTTCACATCCCCCATTGGTGAAGGTAAATGGTCTGCAACTTAGGCATGAAGTCTCCATCATCCAATTCTATACTAGTGTAGTGTAACTTTCTAGTTTCTAGGTGTGATTACATAGTATGCATTCAACGGACATCAAAGCAAGAGCAGTCCTTTCTCATTGCTTTGTTTGAGTCTTTCTAAATATTAGCAACTAAATAATGCTAAAGCAACTTAATTGTACATCCTTTAACAATCGTATTATTTTTCTATGTAATCGTGTTTACTTAGATACTTGAGAATATGTAGGTTTAATGTACTAGCTATTGCATTCTTTCTCTAGGTTAAAACTTTCTTTTGCTACTCTTTGTACTAAAGATTTTCCCTTGCAGGGTTATGTCATCTATCGTGTACGAGTTAGACGTGGTGGTCGCAAGAGGCCCGTTTCCAAGGGTATTGTGTATGGTAAACCTAAGAACCAAGGTATTAGCCAACTTAAGTTTCAGAGGAACAAGCGATCAGTTGCTGAGGAACGTGCTGGTCGAAAACTGGGTGGACTAAAGGTTCTCAACTCCTATTGGATAAATGAGGTTCGTAGTGTCAATGTGATGACCAATATTTGTTTGATTCAGTAAAAAATATTTGTAGTCCTAATTTACTTAATTTCTTGCAATTAGGACTCAACTTACAAATACTTTGAGATAATTCTGGTTGATGCTGCCCATAATGCGATCCGCAACGACCCAAGGATCAACTGGATCTGCAACCCTGTCCACAAGCACAGGGAACTTCGTGGGCTCACTTCTGCTGGGAAGAAATACCGGGGTCTTCGAGGCAGAGGGCACTTGCACCACAAGGCAAGACCCTCACGCAGGGCTACCTGGAAGAAGAACAACACTCTCTCGCTTCGTCGTTATCGTTGATTTTGTTGGTGCATCACCCTTCTCCATTTACTTCAATTCTAAATTTCTTTAGGAACATGAAAATTTTGAAATGTTATGCAACAATGGATTTAATTTTCTGGGATGTTGGCAATTGTTTCATGTTTGAACCTTAGAACTATTTATCATTATCCTTTGTGTTTCCTTTTATGCGAAAAAGTAAAATGTTTTTATACTTTGTTAGTATTTGTTTGCAATTTGTGTTTTTAAGTTCTGAGTATTGTTGAATGCTGTTGTGCAATGCAGTCTATGTATGTGGTTAAATACTTGAATGGAAAACGAAAAACTTGTAAATGTTCTTGATGAAATCAAGTGTCATTAGTTCTCAAACATAACTAGATTGTATATGCCAATTGAACATGTAACTGGATCTCGAGCTCAAGTCTCAACTTGACTATTATACATTTACTCGACCTCATCAACATACGATCATGTGACACATTATCACACTATGGAACAATTATAATTCTCGTCCTCGACCGAAGCCTAGATATCGATCTTTACACTAACAGTTCGATTCAACGAGCACTCAGAGTCATTAAAGAAGTTGTTACAAAATAGAAGGATCAGACCGTTACGCAATCAGTTCGAAAACTCATCAAAATCATATTGTAACGTTCATCATTAAAAGTAATAATGGTCGTCAAACGGTTGTATTATAAGACCTATAAATAAGACCAGAGAACTACAAATTAAGGACAGAGAATTCTATCTAGAAACTCTATACATAACTACTCATAGCGTTATTTGTAATAGCTAGTCAATCAATAATATCTCTCTTTTTAAATCTTCAAGAGAGGTCGTGGTTTTTACCTATTCAGAGGTTTCCACGCTAATTCTTGTGTTTGATTAGTTGTTGATAATTACGTTCTATTTGTATTTGGTGTGAGATATTAAGTTTGGAATACGAAATTAGGCTCTTACATTTGGCGTCGTCTGTGGGAACGAAGCAGTTAGCCATAATTCTCAGATGCAGTTGATACTTACTCTCTTCACAGAATGCCCCTTCTGAACCAGAATACACTAGTGGGCCCAGCAAAAGGAAGCACTGCACTGACATAATTACGGGCCATTCTGGAACAACAGCTGGCAGATGTAAGAGATGCGTTGAAAATTCTGCAGGACAACAGATGGCAGCCCAAAAGAACAAAGACGCGTTGTCAACTACCTCAAGAGCTTCCGTTTGAAACAGGCTCAATCCCCGAGGCAACAACTTGGGAGCTGATGTTTGATCATATCATAATCAGCTGGGGGCCAAGCTCATACAGATACCAAGAGTCTGACAAGAAGTTGATGACGTTCCCGCCGAAATCAGGCAAGCGGAGGACCCACCCCGTGGAAGAGTTCACATTTTTGTACGTGAACGACCAAGTGAAGGAAGTGGCGAACACATTCCTCGAGAAAGACGTATCCTACGTCAGACCATCATAACTCGTCAGTTCGTGACCCAGGAGCATGTCAATAAGTACATCAAAGAATTATACGAAGCCCAGATTCAAACCGCCAAAGGCATCTACAACAGACTACAGTAGAGCCTGATTGCTTAGGATCTATTAGACAGTGAGGTTCCCACCAGTTTTCACGCCTCAAAAATCCGAAAGCAATGGGTAACAGATCCCGTGGAGCACGTCCAAGAATTCTAGGACGCTTTTGGCTTGCATTCTACAACGAACCACATTTTATGCCTACTCTTTCCTGCCAGTCTCCAGGGCAAACTTTTGCGGTGGTTCCACTCCCTGCAAGAAGGGTCCATTCACGCTCTTGAACAGTTGCGAGAACTTTTCGTCAAGAACTACTCGCACAACATAGACAAGGAGGAAAATCTATATTCTTTTTTCCGCCTTAAACAAATGCCGGGAGAGAAGCTTGAATCGTTCACTAAGAAATTCTTGGAGTTGGCCAGAAAAGTAGATTAGAAGATTACTATTTCAGCCTTTACAAACGCTTTACTCGTGGAAGGTCGAGCGAAGGAGCACTTAATTCTCAACAAACCCGTGACCCTGAAAGATATGATCGAAAAGGTAAACGGTTATATCGATCTCGAACGGATGTTAACTGAAAGACAGAAGCCCCAGAAGTCAATCCTGACAACAAAAGATCAATCTACAGAACGAGATTTTAATTGTACTATAGATTATGGAGGTGACAGAAAATTGATTAAATCTAATGAAGATCGGCCTCGGAGAGGTAGTAACTTACCAAAGCCATGTCTTCCCAAGTTAACTGCTACAATGGCTAGCATGTATCCCACGCTTCAGAAGGATAAATTCTTCTGCAATGCCCAATACCTCCAACCCATTGAAAGCAGACCGTATTGCATACACTACAAAGTCCAACATCATGACACAGAACATTGCTTCGTTTTACAGAGACTTTTGGAGTACATCTTTGCGGACGGAAGAATGCACGAGTACATCATAGACGTAGAAAGTTACAAAAATGAAAGCTACAAGATTAATACTAAGATCATACAAATAAAAGGAGGGATCGAGGAAAAACCTGTGTACCACATATCCCTCAGCCATTATATAGAAACTTATACGATCAACAGATCGGTCAGGTTCAAAAGACGACATCTCGGCCAATGCCACGATTTAGCCATGGTTGACAAAGAAGCTAGATTACTCCCAACATCCATTACATAACGAACAGGGATCTCCTTTGAGGATTGTGATATTAGCAACGACAACTTTCCTCATCATGACGCACTCGTGATCATGTTAAAAATGAGAAATATTGTCATGCACACAATGATGGTAGATACTGGCAGTAGATCGAACTACTCTTTCAAAGTACAATTGATCAGATGGGACTGGCTGACAAAGTTGAGCCTAGTGACATCGATGTCAGTGGTTTAAACGGCTTTAAAGAAGAACGCGTAGGCAAGATCATACTTCTTATTACTGCAGGACCGACAACGGTTAACGTTGTATTTTATGTGATAAACGCAAAATCTCATTATTTGGGAATAATGGGATGTTGTTGGCTATATAACATGAGAGCCATCCTATCGACCTATCATCTGGCATTACGGTTCGATTGGAATGGAGGTCTCTATGAAATCAAAGGCAGTCAGAAGCTAGCTCGCGCTTACAAATATACTGTAGCCATCGTGATAGAGCCTCCAAAAAAATAGGCATAACAATTACAAAATACTACAAAGAAAACTACAGAGAACCAGCTACCAAGTGTGGAAGCCACAAAATACGTCGAGATTAGTGGAGACAAACGGGGTACCTACATTAAGACTCTTTTGCCCACAACATAACAAAATACTTTTATTCAGTTTCTAAAAGATAACAACGATGTATTCGCATGGACATTCCATGAAGTGCCAGGTATCGACCCAACTTTGGCTTGCCACAAGCTTAGCTTAAAAGACAAGGCCAAGGTGGTCAAACAAAAGCTGAGGACATTAGCACCAAGATTATGAGAGAAAGTCAACAAAGATTCGACAAACTCATTGAAGTTGGTTTTATTCGAAAAGTCAATTATCCCGAATGGATCTCGAACATCATAGCAGTCCCGAAGAAAAATGGTAAAATCAGAGTATGCGTGGTTTTCACATACTTAAATAAGCATACTCTGAACCCCTTCTTATCATCAACCATTTGCTCGATTCAACTGCGGGACATGAACTCTTGTCCATGATGGATGCCGCCTCAGGGTACAATCTGATACCCCTTTTTGCCCGAAGATCAGGAAAAAATAGCTTTCATCGCATAACATTGATTATATTGCTACAAAGTCATGCCTTTTGTCCTCAAGAATGCTGGAGCCACTTACCAAATACTGATGACCCAGATGTTCAAGAACCATCTCGAAAAAACAATAGAAATTTACATTAATGATATGTTGTGTAAAAGTCTCTAGAAGGAAAACCATATCACAGATTTGCACACGACCTTCGAAAATCTTTGATCCTATAAAATAAGACTAAATCCTGATAAATGCCAATTCGGAGTACAATCGGGAAAATTCTTAGGACATTTGATTAGCAAGCAAGGTATCGAAGCTGGCCCTTATCGTATCTGTCCCTTGTTATCTATGCCTTCTCCAAAGACAAAGAAAGATGTCCAAAAGATAGCCAGTAAAATAGCAGCAATAAATCATTTTGTTTCCAAATCTTCATACCGGTGAATATGGTTATTTGACCTTCTACGAGAATAGACGAAGAAAGGCAATACTCAGAAGGATCCAGAGATTGAGTGGACTACAGAATGTGAAGCTGCATTTTAAGAACTGAAATGCTATTTGGGGAAACTACCAGTAATGAGTACACCCACGGTAGGAGAAGAGCTCACCGTATACCTTGCAGTTACTGATAACTCACTCAACTCTATTCTCATCCGACTTGACGAAAAGATGGAAAAACCTGTCTACTTCATCAGTTAGACTTTTACTCTAGCAGAAACACTGTACACTAAGATTGAAAAACTACTCATAACTCTCGTATATACATTGCAGAAGTAAAAAAAATATTTCCAAGCTCATTCAGTTCGAGTAATAACAAATTACCCCTTACTCGAAGTACTATCCAAATAGGAGAAATCCATACGCGTCCAACAATGGTCAGTTACTCTTGGCGAACACGATATATATTTGAGCTACGATATTCCAAAAAAGGGCAAGCAGTAACAGATTTCTTCGCAGATTTTCCAGTAGACGACCCTGATTAGGAAGAAGATAGTACCGATATAAACGAAGAGAAGATTGAAGAAAAATTAGATTGAATATCCAAAAAAGGTTGACGCTTTTTAACTGATGGTTCTGCCAGACTAACTGGGTCCGGCATCGAGATTGTTCTTATCACACCTTCCAATGATAAAATTGAGAAATCAATCTGACTTAACTTCAAAGCTACCAATAACGAAACATAATATGAGGCACTAATCCACAAGCTGGATATGGCACTGGAGATCGGCGTGCCCAAATTATTTGTTTACACGAATTCTTTATTAATCGTGAACCATTATACAGACAAATATCAGGAAAATGGAAAGATGATAGATTACGTAGCAGCGGTAGCCGACAGAATGTACATATTTAAAAAGGCTACAATCGAACACTTACCTCGTAGAGAAAACGAACATTCCGACTCCCTTGCTTATCTTGCGGGAGTCTTCGGAACGGAAGCCCAATATTTAAAGATCGAAGTAGTATCTACCCCCAACATTAACATCGTATGTTCAAATGCCATAAATACTGGGGGCGACAAAGAAGTTGAAGACGATTGAAGATGACCTTTCCTTACATATATCAGACCAAACAGCAGATTTGATGACGAACTCCCCGAAGATGTCAATGAAAGGAGGCGAATAATAGACAATGCTAAACGATACATTGTTGCTAACAATCTCCTTTATAAAAGGTTGATTACATGGCCCTATTTCGAATGTTTATCTGATAAAGAGGCCCAAGACTTCCTACACAATTTACACGAAGGCACTTGTGAATCTCATGCGGCAGGACGATCCTTAGCAAACCGAGCTATTACTTAAGTCTTTTGGCCTAAAATGAAAGCTCAAGTCATTGAATATGTAAGCAAGTGTGATGCCTGCCAACAACATGGACCTAAAATTTGAGCTTCGGCTTTGAAACTCTATTCTAGCAAAGTTGTTTGGCCATTCAAAAGGTGGGCCCTCGATCTCATGGGAGAATTCCCAAATTCCCCAGGAAAAAGGAGACAGCTCTTAATAGCAACAGACTACTTCACCAAGTGGGTAGAAGCATTCCCTTTGAGTCGAATGCGCGAAGACAAAGTCATCAAATTCATATGGGAAAACATTATCATACGATTTGGTTGCCCTCACCTAATCAAAATAGATAATAAACCACAGTTCGTTGGTTCAAAGGTCGTCAACTTCCTCAATTAGCATAACATCATTCACTTTCTTTCCAATCCATATTATCCATAAGAAAATGGTCAAGAAGAAATCACCAATCGTACTTTAGTCAACGGAATAAGAAAGCGCTTGACAGAGAAGAAAGGTAATTGGGTGCAAGAATTACCATACGTGTTGTGGGAGTACCGAGCAACACCTCGAGTATCGACTGGATGTATACCATTCTTATTAGCTTATGGTACTAAAGCAATCATCCCCACTCAATATCATCACCCAGTACGTGATCATATAATGACAGACGAAGAAAATGAGTTTCAGTTAGCATGTAACATGAACTGGATTGACGAAACAAGAGAAAGAGCACCATCAGGCTTTGGAAAAGTCATACAACAAGCGCGTTTATCATAGAGAGTTTGACATTAAAGATCTCATCCTACGAGATGTCCCCAAACACAAAAAGGAGCTCAATGCTGGGAAACTCGCAGAAAATTGAAAATGACCTTTTATTGTTATCGGCAAAAGTGGCCTCAGCTCTTATGACATCATTACATCAGATGGAGATTGAGTCCCCAATCCTTGGAACACGAGGAGATTGAAGTTGTATCGTAGATAGCAACTTATTACAGTTTACATTCTACTATATCTTACATTTTTGTATATCGTTCTTACATTAATGAAATACTTGTATTTGACCGACCTACATTATAATACTCTTCTACTATCTCTCACAGTACTCTTCTACCATCTCATATTTACCATATATACTGAACACATCTACTGTATCAAATAAACAATGGGCTCATCCCAATTCTACTATTACATTACAAATCAGTTATTGGTTCATCCAATTCAATTTTCTAATACATTACAGATTTGTTATTGGTTCACCCATTTCAATTTTCTAATATATAGGTCGGTTATTGGTTCGTCCAATCCGATCTTCTCAATACATTACAGGTCGGTTATTGGTTCCCCAATTCGGCCAACATATTACATACTTCTAGACCACAATTGGTTCATCAAAGTTCGATACAAATATCTACAATCCTACTATAGGACCACAAATTTCTTTACAACATCGCCTTTACACTCTATTTGCTATATTTTAGATGATATTTGTTTTTAATCACTACCAATGCCCCTAATTTTTGAAGCTCAGTCAGAGTGTCCATCACGCCAACTTTCCCCATATTTTGAAGGTTGCAGAAGCATCAGCTCTGGTGTCCTTGCAACAACAATTTCTCTTCCTTCATCCCATCTGTTCTTAGTAAGCACGTCAATTTTGACATAAAATGATCCAGGTATTTAGTCCACTCTAGCTGCATTTCACACTTCACGTCATTTTCGATCATGTTGTCATAAATCGTGTTTCTTTCTTTTTCAATTCTCTTAAACTCAGACACAAAGAAGGTAAGCACTGCTGTCATTTCTTTATCATGCTCCTCATTTTCCTCGAGCTTACCCATGTTAGGCATGACGAGCTCTACAATCTTTCCCCTCACCTCATTTAGCAAACTTTCCAAGTTTTTACAATGATTTGCAACCAAAACATTTTCTTTAATAGCAATTTTATTACGTGTTTCCATCACCATCATAAATTAATCCATTTGTCCCAACATAGTCAACGATTGCTCCATAACAAATTGATCGTGGCGCCTCTGGTCAACCACTATATTAAGATCCTGTTGAGCTGTCGTCCCTAATTTTTCATTCGACCTAGTCAGGTCCTCTACTGTCATTTGAAACCCTAGAAGATCTAATTTCAGTACTTGAATTATGTTATCTAAATTTCCTATCTTAGCCCAGTAAGTTTTCATCAAATTATTTTATTTCTTGTTAACTTTCTCCCAATCCTTTTCTTTATTTTTTGCAACATTCCATAGTCCTTCAAACTCTCTGGCTCGCTCATTTGTCTTCCTAACAGAAGCTCACAAACCAACTAACTCTGCCTCTAGCATGTTGATCCAAACCTGAGAGCATTTTGCACTATCCTCTTCTTTCTTTAACATCACCAACAAATCTATCAATTTAGCTCGCGCATGTATTAATTCCCCCTCTTGCTTGGTTACTCGTTCTGAGATATTACTTATGAGACAGTGAGCGTTTTTAATATCCAACTTCTTTTTCTTAGCAACCTCATTCAACTCCTTCATTTTCTCTTGTGCACCTGCTAGTTTAGCATCCCATTTTACCATTTACTCAGAAAAATGACTCACCATGCCTTGCTCCTCGATCATCCTCAACTTTATTTTTTCATTTAACTTCGCAGCATTTTTAATACTTTACAGTGCTAGTTCAAATCAACGTTTAATTTTTTGTCCAAAACGTGCAGCGTCTCACACTGACTTTGAACCTCTTCCAGTTCGACCTGCGTCAACAGTTTAAATTTGCATACAAAATAGTTCATACATCAAAGCAGTTTACATATCATCATACTTCAAAATCACAATTCACTCACAAATATTGTGTACGATCGATCTTACTACAATAAAATACTTGTGTACGATTGATCTACATTTCTATTCAAATCTATTCAACCATCACAAACAAAGCACATTTATTAATTATCAAAGTAGTACACCAAATATCTAATGCATATGCAAGTTTTTCAACAGCAGAGATAATTTACTTTCGTTCTCCCGAACTGCGAGAAGACTGCCCCCTATTCCCCAATCGTCTTGACCTGTCTACTTGAACGTCTACAAGTACAATGAAGGTCACCACCTCCTGTTGGCGCAGCCTTCGCCGTGAATAAGGTATAAGATTCTTGCCCTCATCCTCGTCCACCTTTGTCAAATTTTGTGCGGATCTAGGAGTTGGTCTATCGATGCCTTTTTCCTTCTCATCCTTCAAAACCATATATTTTTAGCCTTTTTATTTTCTACATCAAAATCTTTCCCACAATCCATAACTTACTTCCTAAATTCGTTCTCCACCCTTGCAAACTCTCCTCCATAAAACTCAATCACACTCTCTATATGACATTCCCGGTCCGTTTGAGCCATGACCTTTACTCGTGACGGATACAAATACTCCTTCAATTGCATATTCAATCTATGCAGATGCTTACGTGCATCCTTCTGCAATACACCCAACATTTTCAACTCCTCTTCTACCTTCTTTCTGATAGTTCTTTCTTATATCAGTTGATTTTCCAGAGATGTATTTTGTTCCGTACACTGCTTCAGCATGTTTTGTAACTCATTTAACTTACCCTCTAACTTAGCTTGTACCACTCTCTGCTCTTTCCTTATTTTGAAAAACAAAATTCTCATTAATCTTCGATCCTACACAAGGCCAAGAGCATCAGATAAGGGACCTATGTCACCCCATATAATAGATATGCCAGTTCAAGCCAAATATTTTTTCGCCTCTACACTATGATGATTACGTGCCTCTTGGGATAAAAACCTAACTCGAACAGGATCAGGTACTACCCTCCTTTCTTTTAAGAGCTCTACATAAGCCTCTTTTAAACCTCGCTTGCTATCTACTTCGGCCTCAAAATATAGTGTCAGAGTTAACAAAATCCTCTGACACTTGGCTTTGTCACTTATATCAGCAAAATACACAGAGTCTTTAGACTTTCGTAAAAGCGCACTTTTATCCTCCTCTTCTCTCAAAACCTCATCCCTTTATATTTTTATTTTTGCATATTTACAATGTAGGTCATATAGTTCGTTAAAAAAATTCTTTGAATTAGATTTAAACTGCCTTATCTCATATTCAGTTTTATTTAATACCTGTTGAATACGGGCCACAGAGTCCCTCGCTCTACTCAGCGATCTCTCCATTTTGGTAATAGTTTTTCTTAATCGCTATATCTCCAACATAGATTACAAATTTTATGTTATCAAATAAACATTCAAACAAGGCACAATATACTTAGGTCTATCAAACTTTACAGTTTCAAAACACACAGAAAGCAGTCTTATCAAAGTCAAAACAGAATGAAATAGTTTGAACAGGTTACCACAGAATGATATTAATTATTCTTGCCAATCTCTACCTCAAGCTTGAACTTTCTCAGCTTGAGAGGGGGGTACATTCACTGGAGTAGCAATATCTTTAGCCGGCTCATCTTCCGTATCCGAAGAGAAAACTATCTCATGGTACCTACCCTTTAGGCCAAGAGTGATATTAGCCTCAGTTAACCCAAAGTGACGAGAGGATTAGATCAGATAGTTTCTGCCAACTCTTACCATCGCCAAAACTTTCTCCAAGGTCTCTTCACGCTCAAACATTTGTACACGCCACTCCTCCGTAACCTTCACCACTTCTGCCTTGTTCTTTATCTCTCCTTCTTGAGCTCCTCCCCGAGCTCCTTCAACCTGGCTATTTGAACATCAAACTTCTGCGTAAGCTCTACATACTCCTAGTTTCTCTTCTTAATAAAATATTTAGACCTTTTCATCAACATCGAGAGCTACCAATACAATACACAGAATCAGCAATAGACATATCGATCACATTACAACAAACATAGAATATTAATGCATACATGCGCTGTTTGCTCTTGAAATACGACTTTGAGCTGCCTCAGATAAGTCCCACCCATGTCAAAATATATTTAATGTACTGCCCTCATCTTGGCCACATCTTTAGACCGAGTTTAGTCACTACCTTCGACCTCATGCTATTTTTTTTTATTGAGAAGTCTTTTCTATCTTATGAGGAACTACCTCACTTACTGTCTGCTGCTTCACAGCATCCGAAACAGCCAGGTTGCCACCCTTTTTCCCTTGGACCGCCTCTACAGTAGAATGAAAAGATTTCTGCAGTGTTCTTTTTGCCCTATGGGGCTTCTGCGGACCGTTTGAACTCCCTGGCGGAGATGGTGGAATACCCCCAGAGGATGAAGGTTCGTATTCACAACATTCCCAGCACCCTCTTGACCAGCCATAACTCGTTTTTCGTGAGCTTATTGAGCCTTGGGAACATTGGAATCTACTCTCTTATCCCTACGAATATTTAACTCACCCAACACCTGCTTTAATTCGACCTGTTCATGGGCTACGCAGTCAAATAAGCTCATTTTTTCAGGAACAACTTTGAGATAAGGACATAACAGACAAAATCAATGAAATGATTAGAAGCTTGTAGACAAACTAATATTTGGTCAAGTTAGCAGTAATTACTTTCTCGGATTAAAATATTTATGTTCCAAGTCAAGCATTGGTTCATCTGGAACCTGCATACAATTACCCATTACCCTTACAAGATGGTCGTTCCACAGACTACCAGCAGATTCAAAGTCAAAAAACTTTGGCCTAGACGAATCACTAAATAGGTAACCACTCCTACGAGCTTGCACATACTTCATTTTGTAATATTTTAGTACGTCAGCTGTAACGAACTGCTTCGCCATCTCGTTCTCTCTCCACCCCTCATTCAACACCTCACACACCCTCATCATCTCATAAACATTCACATTTAATTGTACGGGGCAGCACTGTAATGCATTCATAACCCCTTTATAAAAATATGCCATGGGAATCCTAAGACCATATACAGCGTGGTTCATATAACACAGAAAACCATCACTCGGGTTTACAATACCTGACCCATTATATTATGCAATCTCTATATCTTCCCCAATGCCTCTCTCCATCCTCCACCGATCCAGATTAGGTACTTGATAATGTACCTTTTTCCCTTTTTTTGGTACAAAGGTCCTAAACCACAGGCCTTGCTCTATAACGTAATTTCCCCACTTTCCTATTGCCTCTTTTTTTAACTTCAAATATTCTTTCCCTATATCTACTCCTTCCGGGTATGTCTAAAATATCTCATCCTCCACCCCTGTTATAACATCCTATTCTACTATATTACCTACTTATATGGGCATTTCAGCCACTATCCCCACAGTAACTTCCCTACCATCTACGATCTCCTCCATGCCCCCATAATCGTTTTCTCTACCCGGCAAGGACATTTCCTATGAACTGGACAAAACTACGAATTTGTAGTCAGGTCTTACGTTTTTAGAACGCATATTTGACCTATAGGAACAAATAATTTTTATTATTTGCTTTATTTCTATGATTTATTACTTACACAATCACATGATATACCACAAACATAGTAAATAAAAAACCCTACCCATACTTACTATCTCCTTAGTACCCAGTAAAAGCATTTGTTTTCAAAACTTTCTAAAATAACAAAAACTCAAATACAACTTTCCCTCTTTTTTTATAAAAATAGTTACCATACACAGAGATTTTGCAATATTTACAAATCTAGGAAAACAATCCTTTTTTAGCCCTCTACATTCTAATACTTCCCATATCCAATTAGTATCATGCAAAAGCGATTAACAAAATAATAAATACACAGAATACCGTTCACTTCAAACGAAACAGAGGAACAAAATTTACTCACCTGTATTAAAAGATCCACAATCTTTTACTCTGCCGACAACTCTCACGGAGATTGAGTGATTATGCTAATTTTTTAACAGATTCCTTTTACCAGATGAAGCTTTCACTTTAGTATTACACTCAGAACTCAAACCTTCCCTCTCTCTCTAGGAACATTGGTTACACTACTTTTTTCTCTCTCTATAACTGTAAATAATTTATGAGGGAGAGATAGACGAGTTTTTAAATTCTCCCTCAGTTTTTGAAACGAGGACTCAATTAAACACATGTCAGTCACCCCTACTGCCTCTACATGCACGTCTTTGCCTTACAATATCATCATTACTTATGTGATAAAGTGTTATGTTATCACATCTGTCCCTTAGTTCAACCATTAAACAATTCAGTTCCTCCTTCCCAAGACAATCTCTACGATCCCTCAACTTGCTTTTACACTTAATCAAGTTTGTACCACACCATACGTCATTCCTATAAATTATAAATATTCAAAATTCCAAATCATCTACATAGCTGCTAAAATTAGCTAACTGTAATCCATCATAACTGCCCCATAAGCAGCTAAACAGACGTATTACTCCTACTTTTCTGGTTGATGATTCAATCTACACATTATCCTCTCTTTTTTTCAATAGATAACAAACACAGAATACTGCAAACAGGTTACTTATTCATTTCGAGCTATAAAAGTTTGAGGTTACATTCAAATATAGTTACATTCAAAGCAGCCCGGGTAATTTAATTCACCACATGGAATTATCTTTCCCCCTGCGGCCCTCTCATCCTCTTTAGCCAGTTTATCCAGTGCGATCTCTCGAAAAGCATCCTCTCATAGGATTGTGTCCCGGAGTAAAATGAGGAGCACATCATACCATAAATAACAATCAAACTCCACACGCCTACCTTTATCATCTAAACCGTGCAACTGCAACGGTTATTCTGGTAACGCAACATTATAAGGCAACAGGCAAAAGTACCGCTCACAAAGTTTGGCCATCTTGATGTTTAGCCTACCTTCCACAACATGTTGAGCACGCTGAAAACGTATCCTCACCATGAAAACTTCCAATCAACCAAAAACAAGTTTTTCCTGCAGAAGAATACGATGAACATAACCAAAAGATCAAGATCTTATATAGCTAACACATAGATCTTTTTGTACACCACCAATATCGCCTATCAATCAGATTTTATGGGAAGAAAGATTTTACGGGCACAAATTTTTAGCAATAAGGATATCATAAGATTTTTGGGAATATTTTTAACAACTCATGCTTTCCATCATAAGAAATATATTCTAGGTGGATATTATCCCTCACGTGCTTCGCACAGATGATTTATCTGAAAATATAAAGCTCGTACAAAATAAAATAGTTCAAGTCCATCCCGAAACAGTTCTAATAGAACACCGATACCCTTTACCCGACAATTTCAAGGCTTTTTTTAACAGTTTGAGACACTTTTCCATAGGACAGTCAATCATAGAATATTACAGTATGGAGAAAACATCCTCTATTGACAAACAAATGATACTTACCACCTGCCAGTAGCATACTTTAACTTCTACAAAGTCAAAAGGGCACAGTTCGTTGGAGCTTTAACAACCTATTCAGCGGAAGTACGAATATTGGGAATGCCAACTGTGTTCAATACCATTGCATAATTCTAAGATGATAGATCAAAAAGTCTACAAACAATTCGTAAAATACAGTCTTGTGTAATTCCAAGAGGAAAGATCGAGAATTCTACAAACAGTTCGACGAAAGCATTCTTACACTTGCCTAATACAGTTCAACAACCCACAAACATACCAATCACATCTTAAGCATTATTTATACCTACAAATAACGATAACTTCAGCTTACCCTCATTCCACATATATGTTAATATGTATCCATTCTCATCACTCATAACCAACAACCCTAAGATCATGCTAGAACATTATTTGAGTTTATCTTTCCAAAGTGACCTCATTACATTTTTCCTATCTCTTTTTCAAACTTACTTCCACAATTTCTCAGCTACTTTGTATACGCCAAAATATCTTTGTAACTAGATTTTTCTTTTCAGCACATCAATTTTACAACAAATTAATGTCTTGTTGCTCGCTTCAATAGACTTATTTTAGTTCGACATAAGTAATTATCATACTTGGATATATTTTTGACCTCTAGAATTCTTTTATGTTATTTCCACTTTCTATCACACACTTTGATCCATAAACAGTTCGAGTTACTATTCTCATTTTTTTATTTGCTTTATCAAACAGGGAATTCCATAAGTATACTAAACATATATTTTTTAGTTCAAATTGCAATACAAATTTGGAACAAAATAAGAAATTCTCATTAGTTAGAGTATTTCTTATAATAAATTTTTTTACAACTTTCCTGTAGAATGATCTACAGATTATATTACATCAGTTTACTGACTAAAACACATCTTCAAGAAAAATAAAGAAAACGGTTGTAACAGAGCCTGAAGACGAAGACTAGAAGCATGCTTCCCATCTCTGTCTCTACCACCACCGTCTATTTCTTTGTAACCCCACCACCTCTGAGTGGCAGAAAAAGAAGAATGATTCTACTTTTATAGAATCCACTCACCAGCAGGGTACCGGTAAGACTTCCTCGGATGTACACCAACTGCTTTATCCGCCGCTGTAGCCGTATCGTCTGCCATAAGACGCAGACCATCATTGCGCCTCTGCCCCGACGTCACCATAAAGTAAAAGTAGACCATTTGATAAAAATCATCATCTGCCTCCTCCACCTCTTCATACGTCATGCCATGGTAGGTAGGACGCACCAAAATGGGCGTAGGAAGTTCAAGGGACTGGGTCCCAAAGTCTCCAAGCTGCAGCTCTTGCACCTTGGCAAAAACTCTAGCCTCGTACGATTGGCGTCTAGTGGTCATCATCTTCTCAAATAAAACAGTTACAAAGACAATGCTTGCAGAAGATATGGAATAAAGGAGGTACTTTACGAATAATAACTGCCACTGCAAATCACAACAGTATTTATATTGCAAATCCATTCAATACTACATTCCAAATTCCTAATGTCAAAATAAATTCTAATGCAATAATCTTGAACAAAGCCATTGGTTCTAGAGAACCCCACAACTACAATAGATATTCATAAAGGAACATTGGAAATGATCCCCAGATATTCAATACAATATTAATGATGCTTCTCAACCAACACCACTCACCAATGATGCTTCTCGTGTTCTTGGCTGAGAGGGAGCGGTTGTAATGGCCAATTCTGGATCTCAAGCTCAAGCCTCAACTTCGACCATCATACATTTAGTCGACCTCATCAACATACGATCATGTGACACATTTATGGCACACTATGGAACAATTATATTTCTCATCCTCGACCGAAGCCTAGATGTTGATCTCTACACCAACAACTCAATTAAACGAGCACTTAGAGTCATTAAAGAAGCCGTTACAAAATAGATGGATCAAACCGTTACGCAATCAGTTCAAAAACTCATCAAAATCATATTTTAACGTTCATCATTAAAACTAATAATGGTCGTCAAACGATCAAATTATAAGGCCTAAAAGTAAGACCAGAGAACTACAAATTAAAGACAGAAAATTCTATCTAGAAACTCTATACAAATCTACTCAAAGAATTCTTTGTAATAGCTAGTCAATCAATAATATCTATCTTTTTAAATCCTCGAGAGAGGTCGTGGCTTTTGCCTATTCAGAGGTTTTCACGCTAATTTATGTGTTTGATTAGTTATTGTTGATTACATTTTATTTGTATTCGGTGTGAGATACTAAGTTCAGAATACAAAATTAGGCTCTTACAGTAACCATTGAATGAATTGTTGAGGTCGGTGAACTCTGTATGTGTTTTGCTTCTGAGCACCAGACATAGATATACTGTAGTTCTTGTAAGTAAACGCTCATGGGGATTGGCCATGGGCGAGATAGATAGATATTCAGGTAAAAGTAAATGATAGTTCACCAAGCATACCCTTATCTTGCTCTGCCTTACGCCTTTCTATTTGAATGCTCATTCCCCCTAGCAGCCATGGAGAAGAGGAATGTTTTCCCGCAAAAGTCAAAATAAGTATTACACGGGGAATATCTTAGCCGTTATATGATCATGAAATTACATTACATCAACACAACAGGCGATGTAGTTAATAACATTGGCCGCGGAAGATATAATACTAAAGCATATATATACTACTGCAGGAAAAACCATAGAATGAGAATACATCTCGGCCGTTGATTAGATTCCGCCACACAAGTTTAGGAGTCATCATAGGTTATATTTATAACTACAATATGAGGATGTGTTGCAGGCCATTAGATATTTTTGACCAAAAACAACCAAAAAGACTATTTTTTCATCTATCTAATATACTCCTTGTCAAATACAAACTTATAATCTAAAATAGCTTTACACATTTGTCATATTTCAATTATTATAGGGAAGTATTGGATTCCCGTCATTACCCCTTTAAAATAGAAAGTTAAACTTAAGACTTAAGGGTAGTAGCGTAATCTTGTATCCATCTTTAATCTAAATTTCAACTTCCTCATAACAAAGCCCTAATTTAAAATTTGATCTTCCTCATCTTGCCCAAACATCTCTTCTCAAGGTTAAAATTTTGATTATATATGCTTTTAGATTCTCAATTATTGATTTTACTGTGTATTTCAATATAATTTATTCTTGGGTTAGTGCTTTGGGGGCTTTATAATGATTGTTTTGGTGTTGATTATTGATATTGTCCATATTTAAGTTATGTTCGGGATTAGTGATCTCTAATCGCCGTATGCTTTGGGGGTTTTATGATGATTGTTGTGGTTGTGATGGAAGTGTTTTACAAGTAGTGTTTATTAGAATTTACAAGTCGATAGAAGTGTTTTACAGGTGATCTCTAAATTATTGTTGGAATCAGTTCTCAGTTATTCTAGGTGTCGTAAGGATTTTACAAGTAGATAAGTATATATACTTACAAATTTTAGGTTATTTTGAGCATGACGAATAACATGTTTGGGAAAAATACTACCGCGGGATTCATTGTTAAGTCTGTTAATCCCTTTAAATCTTAAAAAAAATAAAAATTAGAAAGCAACCATTTCCTTCATTTTTATTTAATTTCCACAACTATACTAATAGATTCCATAATTAAGGTATCCTTTCCATTGATTCTATACTACGCATATAAATGACTACTAGACAAACAACACTAAAATACTCCTAAATTATCTAACTGTAACAGTTAATAGGACTGACTGCTTGAAGTACTGCAGGCCATCCAATTACAAATCTGTATAAACCTTAAATTTGTTTAAGAAAGAGCTACCTTCTGGTTTAGTTTCTATAAGAGGGCATTTTGTTAGTTATTCTTGAATCGGCTGAGTACGATCCAATACATGAACGCGCTACTCCAACTATGATAATGAATTGGAAACTCCAATATGAAACACCATAAACAAATAATAATTAGAATAATAAGTTATTTAGCTAAGGTTTTAAACTCGATAGTATCAAAGATAATGATGATATTCAGATTTTGGAACAAGGAAAGGGAATTTGATGCTCTTAAAGTACTATTTCATACCTCTGACCAACTTAATCTGCCACAGTGGATGTTGAGATAGCAAGCACAAGGAAAGATCAAAGCCTGTCACAAAAATCTATTGTGGCAGAATTAACTTCCAATCTTTATATATTGTATTGTGAGGCCAAAAGGCAGTAATAAATACCATTTTGTCTTATGTAGGTTTATATAGTGATGTTCTTGGTATTATGATATTAGGATTTGGTGTTCTTGTTTATCAAAGTAATTATGTAATCATTTATCCATGTATCATGGTGATTATTAGTGTACAAGGCCTGTCGTTAAGTACATATGCACATCGTCCCAGACTCCCAGGCACATGGTTTTAATAAGTGCAATAATGCAACTTGATGTGGTTGAAAGGTGACAAATAGTTTATAGTCAAACAAATGATGTGACCTACGTCGGACCAGTTAAAAGAAATATGCAATATATTACCCAGAATTTTTGGCATCTTTTAGCTAGCTATGATCATGAAATAACAATAGACCTTCTAAAGGTGGTATGTCAAAGCGATCCAGTGCTCTCTATTGGAGATCGGTTCTGGAACACTAACGGTGATGATTTTTGTGATTATCTTAATGAAGTTGCCTCCTTAATCCTCAAAGATAGACATGAATCTATGTTTGTATATTTAGAAGTTTGGATGATCCATGTTTTCAATGAGCTTGGTCAAAGATTAGAAGATCATCACGACATTCCCCCGACTGCGCCTCCACATTCTTATTGCTAAAATGGTTTTAATAGGAATAACCAATTTACAAGATTTTAACACATTTCCTGTTATCACCTTTACTTGTTATTAACAGACAAAGAGCCAACATATGAACAAGCAAGAAACTTTAGGTGGTAGAAAGCGATGTGTATGGCAGAAATTGGATCTATCACCTTTACCAGTGAACAATGACGCTTCAATCATAGCTGTGGAGAAATTCTAACAAAGAGATTTAGTTTTTGAATGAAGCACTACATGATAGACCCTTGCTGAAGATATAATCAAGACCAAGTATTCATTGAAGAATATACATCTCCAGAGTAATGATACTTTTTAAAGGAAAGACTGAAGCTGTGGAAATGTTACATTTTGCTAAGAGAAGGAAAACATGTAGTATTAAGAAACTGAATCGCTAGATGGTACTTTTTCATAAGTTGTGATCTTAGACTTATTATTTTGGTAAAAATAGTGTTTTAGTGACTTGGATTAATGGGTTTATGGTCATCTAATGGCCTATATAACTCTCATATACTTTGGTGATGATATGCTATTACCTGTTGAAAATCTTGGTTTGATGATTGTATTTGGTCTTACAATCTTTGATTGTTTTTTCTGACTTTAGGATTTGACGTGCCGCATTCTTTTGCAGGTCAGACACTGAGCATATTTTTTAATAGCCTATATAACTCTCATGTACTTTGGTGATGGTATGGTATTACCTATTGAGAATATTGGTTTGATGGTTATATTTGGTCTTATAATCTTTTAATGTGGCTTCTGACTTTAGGATTTGAGATATACCATTTTTTTGCAAGTCTAACACTAAACATTCTCTGGGATCCTTGGCCGTAAAATAAGGCATAAACAATCATGGAGAATAGTTATTATTGAGATGCCTTCTTAATAATCTACAGATAATCATTTTACACTGTTATCCCAAGGCTCCCACAATCTGATCCAAATAAACCTTGAACCATTCCCCTTATCCAATTGGAAGGTTTTTAGCTCCGATAACTACTTATATGGAGCGGAGTGGCATTCTACGATGAATATTCTGCCTTGTTAAGAGTTGAGTCAAAGCCCAAGTTAGGAACCCAACAGGGTTGGGGTGTTCTATACGGACTCCTAACAAACCCATATGCCCAATAGGGTTATGGGGAGAGTTAGAGTAGAATAGGGAATCCTTCTGGGTTGTCTATAAATATCATTGTACTATGTACAGAGAATATGGTTATTATAATCAATAAATCTCTTTCTCTCTTCCTCTCTTGTTCATGCTATAGTGGTATATTGCTCTAGATTCTTTATATCCTAACACGTTATCAACACGAATATATCATTGGCATGACCAATATGATAAAAACGCACTGTGTGTGTTACGCTATTACTCTCTAACGGTACGATACATTGTATCTAGTCCACTTTGTAAACTAGTAAATCTTGCCAGATTTTACTGAGTTTAGGGAGATTCATGATCATACTTATCACATCATGACTATCGGAGAAAATAATAGAAAAGGTTCTGTACATTTACTCTATGTCTAAAGGTTAGAGCACGCTATTAGAACAGTTTCTAATACACTCCTCAGGGCTGAGATAATAAGGAAGATTATCAGGATTACATTACATCTCAACTTTCCTTGAAAGGAGAGACGATCCAGAGAGTGTACGTATAATGTTTGCTTTCAAGGAAAGTCTATGACCAAGGTGGAGTGGGATTTCCAACCTTTGCTCCAACCGCATCCATGGAGACCCATGTGGACCTTTCTATCCACATAGTCGTACACTTGAATATTTATGGTCATAACAGACGCATCTAGGAGATTGTTCTAAGAATGCAATATTAGCACAACTTCTCACTTAGATTATTAGATCACAGGCTCAGTTCTTGGATTAACCGATCAAAGTTGATCAATGCGACATAACGGGGGCATGGGAGTTGGACTCACAGGCTTTTAATGATTATTTTACCGCTAAATGGGATAGATGATTGAGCATCGTGAGTACCCCATACCATACCCAACTCCGGATTGGCGGATAACCTAATCAAGTAATTTCAGATAATTGCTAGGCCACTGTTATTACGATCACAGCTTCTAGCTAATGTCTGGGATATGCATTTTTTCTCCTGGAGCACTGATTAGGGTTCGTCCCTTTGCAAATCATCAAATTATTTTTTTCTCAAAAAGCGACTAGTAACTGGGTCAGAATCTGGTGTCGCTCATCGATGAACATTTGGATGTTTCGTACAGGTATTAATTGTACCAAAATGTATGAAGATGGGACCCTCAACGTCGGCCTGGTCTTAAGTGGGTTATGATTCGCATCTATCACTAGATATTTGAAACCCACTGGCGACGTATATCTTGCAGGGCAGATAATTATCACTTTGATGAGATGATATTCCCAATATTAGGGGGAGATATAACAGTCAATGCTGAGGATGTTTCTAAGAGGTCTTGGAAAATACCATCGTTGTCTCATCTAGATCCTTATACATAAGTTAGGTTATAATAAAGTTCAACGGATTACCTCCAATAGGTCATAAATAAATTGTTAGATACATTCATAGACACTATTGAAGTACCGTAAGTATATGTACATACAAGTAATACACCTACACAGCAGAATGTTCTGGGGGAACTAGTACCACAGCAGAACGTTCCAGAGGAATTAGTACCATAAATGAATATGAGGCTCGCGCTTAGTGCGAAGCACCGTTGGAAGTATTATGAGCCGGGGTACTGCAGAATAAGGGACACATATGACTAATGGTGTAGTTGGTTCATTAAGGATGGAACCATCCATTGATAAGGTATTCGTATTTGTTGTTGTGCTCATCATCTAGTATGAGGATTCAAAACCACTAATTGTAAATGACTGTGTGTTGTTGTACATTAATAAAAGTAGGTGTCAGGAATCCAAGCGGAGCTCAGCTTGCGCATAATGCGAAATAATACCATTGAGCCTGCCGATTATAAATAAAAAGGTACAGAAATACGATTAACTCAGAGAGATAATTTGGTCAAGGCTAGTTGCCCAGGAAATTTTTAAGAGATCTGGCATCGAGTGTAGTGTGACCTATTACCCGACTATGGACGCTATAACGTTTCAGTACTTATCAGTCTATCAAGTTGTCAGGGACAAACTAGGCATGCGTTTGATGTAAATACCGCGTCTATATGGGAAATTAGATACGGATATCTACATGAAGACCCCTGAGAAGGTATAAGATTCTGGAAGCAATTAAGCCCGACACATGAGGTGTGTTCGTAATAAAACTGGAAAAGTTATTGTTGACTTGAAGCAATGGGCCCATGAGACATAGTAAGTTGACTGAGTATTTGAAGGTCGGGGACTTTACAAATATCCTTATCTGTCAATCCATTCTTATACATAAATTAGCTTAAGTATCATCATAACAGTGTACTAAATGATTTGGATATCATTAGATCTCCGGGGAAGATCGCGAGAGCCATCGAATACTTGGGAAGGAATTCAAAATACAAGACCTTGGGAAGTCAAGAATGTCTCGATTTGTAGATCGAACATCTTGATAGTGGCACTCGTACACGAAGTAATATATATCAGAAGAGTTATCTAACACTTCGATATGGATGTAGGATACGGTGCTAAATCATTTATTGCGCGTCCAACACTTGGGTGTGGACAACGACATATTTTGCCATCTTAATGGGGGGAGAAACTCCTAGAGTTGTGGTGCCATAGCTAGGAGGTGTTTTGCTATAGTTAGCTGGGTATACTAAACCCAATGACTCATTCACAGTAAACTGTTTGGCTTGCCATAGTTCGGTTCCTACCTAAAGGCACTGGATTGAGATCAAGCACATTCTGAGATATCTCATCGATATGAAAGACTGAGGTCTACTCTATCCACAACTTGGTAAACGGGAAATTATAGGATACGTCGATGCAGGATATTTGTCAGATCCACATAGCGGCCGATCACAATCGAGTTATGTATTCTCCTATGGAGATATTACAATTTAATGGAGATCAGTAAAGCAGACGATGGTTGCTACATCCACGAACCATGCGGAGATTCTTGTATTACATGAAGCCGGCATAGAATATTTTCTGTTACGGTCTATGATCAACCATATCAACGGAAATTACGGTCTGAATTCTATCCAAGATAAACCGACGACACTTTATGAAGACAAAACAACTTTTATCGTTCAAGTCAAAGGTGAATTTATTCAAGGTAACAAAACGAAGCATATTTTACCAAAGTTCTTCCACATACATGAGTTGCAGAAGACGGATGAGATTAACGTTATTCAAGTCCATTCAGAAGACAACCTGGCGAATCTATTCACGAAGGCTCTTGCATAAACTACGTTCAAGAGATTAGTTCATGAAATCGGCATGTGAAGTTTACAAGATTTACTATCTCAGGGAGATCGACGTCAGGGGGAGTAGTCCCAGCCTGACGTGGACACATGCGTATTGTACTCTTTTTCCTGATAGTATAGTTTTTATCCTAGGAGGTTTTACTGGCTGGAGGTTTTGATGAGGCAATGTATACGCATCCACAACCCATACAGGGCATATGATTGTACTATTTCCCTGCACAGCTTTTTGCCCAAGGGTTTTTGGTAGCAGAGGTTTTAATGAGGCTAGTTGACCTAGTATGGAACACCCCAAGGGGGAGTGTTAGGAGTTGGGTCCAAGCCCAAGGTAGGAACCCAACAGGGCTGGGGTGTCCTATACGGACTCCTAACTAACCCATAGGCCCAATAAGGTTATGGGGAGAGTTAGAGTAGAATAGGGAATCCTTATGGATTGTCTATAAATAGGACTGTACTATGTACAGAGAATACGGTTATGATAATCAATAAATCTATTTCTCTCTTGTTCATACTATAGTATTATATTGCTCTAGATTAATCATATCCTAACACGCCTATTTAATTTTCCAATACAAAAATTAACTAACGATCTTAAAAAACTCTTTAAGCCCAAAGCTAAGCCCTACCCCAAGCTCTGAAACTGTTGTCCAATCCCAAGCCCTTGTTTATCTTCCTATCTCATTCTTCTCTTCTTCCCCAAATCTTTCCCTCTCAAGTCATCTAAAATTAGAGGAACCCTTATTCGATTATAGGGTTTTTTGCATTGATTTTGTTTTTGAGCTCCATTTTACTTCAATATACGAACAATCGCCACAGGTTTGATTTTTTATTATTATTTAATTTTCCAATTTACCTATTAAAGTTGTGATTTTTAGACGATTAGTGGTGATTAGATATGAATTGGGGTTCAATTTATGGTAAAATTGGAGTAGGTTTAGCTAAATTCGTTTGATGGGATTGAGTTTATTTGAATTAGTGTTGAATTGGGTTAGTGGCTTAGGTTCTTGAGTTTGGTTTATGTCGGTATTGAGCTAGATTAATTGAGGTTGTTTTGTGTGGTATTGTTATATTAGTTGAATTGTAAGCGGGTGTTTTTAAAACTAAGAACTTTGATGTCCCAATAGTTTAGTTTTAATTTTGAAACACCACTCATCGTCTTTTAAGCGATCCTATAAAATAATCCTCACATTAGTTTTCATTCTTATTAAGACTTCTCTTCTATAATTCAGCTAGGTTTTGATCTCCTCTTCTTTTCTCTTCTTTGTCCTATCTCTTTTACTCCCCTCATGGACCTATTGTTTGAGCTCGATTTGTGCTCGATATCAATAGAAGAAATTTTTTTTTTATCGTAATTCACCTCTTACAAACCATTAATTGAACCGCAAGATCATTACTACTCTACCAACTCTGATAATGCATACTTTCAGATAAGAAACTTGCAATGTTTTTAAAAAAATTGAGTTGCTTACTTTGTTGTATATCAATTTTCCAGTTTACTGATAATACTATCTTTGTGTATAGGTAAGGTTTCAATGACCCCTAATATGCCTACCACCAATGTTAATAGGATAAGATCCTCTGAATCATTAGCTCTTCGAGATCTTGGCGAAAAAAGTTAAAATAAAAATACGTAAAAACATGAAATTTTTTACTCTAAGAGTAGTACAAAGGTGTGTCCTTTATAATGTGTGCCTTTAAAACCTTGATTAAATATAAATCTATCTTTGATGCTCACCTTTTCTTATAGAGTCAATTTGAAAAACTACCTAAAATGTCTAATTCAAGCATATCCGAGTATATGGCATAATTCTAACTCCAATTATTTTATCACAACTGTTGCAAGTATGTCGAAAAACCAATAAATGATTTGGAAATTATTTTTATCTCACGTCATCTTCTGCAAGTATGTTGTTATATAACATTTACTCTTAATTTCATGGTTATATATAATTCGATAATCAGTGCTCCCATCTTACTATGCAGATAACAACTAAAATGCATAATTCTAACTCCAATTCCAACAAATGTATAAAAAAAAAATGGAGAGGTATGTATTTATAACATTTGCCTTTAACAATATGATTGTACATAATTAAATTTTTTTATCTCCTTACAGGTTCAATTAAATGCACTGCTTGGAGCACCTCATTCAGATCCCATCCACGACCTAAATAAATCCGACGTGATCGGGGTAACACAAGACAATACCACTAATAGCATTGTACGTCTAAAAAAATCTCTTGTCATAATGAGTTATCCAAATCTAATTGATAATACATTGGTAGGAGAGAGAAGAAAATTTATTTCTAATACATGAGCAAGTCTCTCCATCATGCAACTCACATATTAACCATCAGAAGGTTAGGTCTTATTTATTATAAATTTTGAATATTGGCATAGTTCATACTACTATGACTGCTAATGAACTCTTTTTACAGAATCCAATATTTATTGAAGCCAATGAAGTTGGATAAAACCCGATCCCTAACAACCTTCCAATCACCTCTACCGTATATGTACATATTTTATAATAGTCAAAGTGATCTACAAAAATCTTTCCATTTTTCTCAAAAAATATTGAACTTTACGTGTGTATTAAAGTATTGACCACATTAACAATAAATGCCACAGGTGGTTCCCAACGACAAAGGAATGTACTCACTCATGAAGAACAAGAAGCAGTAAGGCTTAAAACAAATGCCAAGAAGCGTCGGAATTACAACATAACGAAACTTAGTAAGGTATGTTTTCGTATAATATTTATTTATGCGACATTTTTAGTTAATTTCATAACCGTATGTAACTCCATAGCCAATGATCTTAATATATTAACTGCAGAAAGCAACAGAAGTGTATCATTCTAACTCTGGTTGCATCCAAATCAAATAAATCGAGAAGATATGTATTTTCTAACGGTTGATTTTAATATCATGATTCTATAGAATTGTATAATTGCTTATTATATCCCATTATAGGAAAAATTAAATGAACTGCCTCGAACATTACATTCAAAGTCCAGTCACAATACATACATGTCTAACATTATCAGGGTAACGTATAGTAATACTACTAATAACCTTGTGAATGTCGACGATGTTTGGTTTTAACTAATTATAAACCTATGATGTCAACATAATTCATTCTACTATAACTGATAATGTACTCTTCATGCTAACTCCAATGTTTATTGAAGCCAGAGTGGTTGGATCTATTCTGATCCCTGACAACCTTCCAACTAACTCTAGCTTATCCGTTACAGGTATATATTAAATAATAGTTCAAATGATCTATAAATCCATTACCTTATTCTACAAAAATACTAAGCTTCACATATGTACTAAAATATTGACCACATTAAAAAAAAATTGACTCAGGTGGTTCTCGAAAGCCGAAGCATGTGTTAACTTATAAAGAACAAGAAGTGAAAAGGCTTCAAACAAATGCCAAATAACATGAGAATTACGCCCAAAAGAAACTTGAGGGAGTATGTATTTAAATAACATTTTCATTTTTCCCTGAACATTTGTAATTCTATAAATGATTCTAACATTTTATTGAATGTATACTACAACAATCATGTCAAGTGGAATATTCTAATTCCAATTGCAACAAATTCATGAAAATTAAAATAAATACTGCCAATAGGAAACCGTATTCTAAACAATGTCAGAAATAGACAAACGATGTTCTAAAGTCAGGTACTTAACCAGACTATCCTCTTGTTCCTTGTAACTATATTTCTATTATTGTGAACTAACATACCATTTTCTTACCAGGCAGAACAAATAAGGAACAACACATTGCTCAAAATGCCTTGGTGTTGTTAGACACAAGTTGTGGTATTAATGATACACTTAATAAAGAAAATGCTCAGTTTGTCTTGATTATGGATACCACGCCAACTATTTCCAATGATGTATTCAAATCTCTAAGATTTGCACCTTACATCGATGTGCCAGTTGCTATTGCCGCTACTTCAATAGGTATATTTAACACATGCATGCTCAGTATTACTAATAATGCTTTTACTAACAAATGACACATGCTACCTGATGTGGCTATTGAAGATTGCATTAGCCAGACCACTATCGTGAATAATATATAGCATAATAATTTGCAAATAAATACTACTACCACTGAATCCTCAGTAACATCTTCAGACCAGCCACTTACAAACGAAACTACCATGCATAACAAACCCAATCCTAGAAACATTAGAGCCATTGGGTACAATTGTGCAAGAAACTATGTAGATTCAAAAAGAATTAAGACCTATAAACTTCCCCTACCAAGACAGTGTAAACACTGTAAAGCTCGCCTATTCGCTAGAGAGACCAAAGGTTTTTGTTGTTTGAGCAGGAAAGATGACTTATGAATACTGCCAGTTCCAACAGAACTACTAGAGCTTTTCAACGATCAATCTACAGTAGGTGAAGATTTTAAAAAAAATATTAGAGTATGCAATCACTCATTCCAATGTACATTTATCATGGTAACATTAGATGAATCTCTTTCTAACGCTTCAAATGGAATTTATACATTTAAGGCCCACGGTGTGATATACCATAAAATTGGAAGTTATTTACCACCAAAACTGGAGAGAGCACGGTTTTTACAATTGTATTTTTATGATCTACTTAATCAACTTATAGATAGACTTGAGGAAAATGATCTTTTGATGGAAGAAATCGTTGTTAGGTTAACACAAGTTTTGAGAGACCAAAATGTGTCTATTCAACAATTCAAAAAAATCTCAAATTTTCCTGATCTTTCCAATCGCGAACTTGTTATTAGGCAATGCCCAAAAGGAGCAAAATAATATATTTTACCCAATGTCGATGATGTGGCAGGTATTGTAATACATAGTCAAGAAGAAATAGTGGGATGAAATATTGTAATTTACCCAACAAAAGAGGGTTTATAATTCATATATGAAATTATTGGATTTTATGACCCCTTGCATTACCCACTCTTACTACAATAGGGAACTTATGGATGGGATTTAGAGACTTTCAATAGAAACGGCAAAAAAATAAAATACTATTCGTGCAATCTATGCTTACATGTTACAGATCCGCCCAAACTATGAATCACTTATCCTTGGAGGCAGCCGATTATGACAATAATATATAGTGGATCAATGCGTGAAAATGCATACAAGCAGCCTAGGGTATATTAGAAAAAATTACGGCTGATATGTATTGTGGACTACAAGATGGTATTAGGTCTGGTGAAAGGCTAGGTAAAAATGTTGGTAAATAAATTATTCTCCCTTCATCCCATAATGGAATTCCTTGCAATATGTACCAACACTTTCAAGACGCAATTGAGTCAGTCCAGAAATGCGGCAAACAAGATCTTTTTATAACCATGACTTGTAACCCGGAGTGGCCAGAAATAATCAATGAGTTAGGTCTAGGACAACAACCACAAGATCGTCCAGATTTAGTTGCATGCATATTCCGTGCTTAATTCTTATGTATGAGGGATAACATAGTAAAATTATCAGTACTAGGGTTAGTTAAGGCGTATGTGTACATTATAGAGTTCCAAAAATGAGTCCTTCCCTATGTGCATATGTTGGTTATATTAAAAAAAAACAGGATTGTCTAAGAGGACCGGATGATTATGACCAAATTGTACGAGTTGAATTTCCCGATGAGGAGAAAGAGCATGACCTTTTTGATATTGTTAAAAAAAAATGGTGGATGGATCATGTGTTACCCAAAATACCAAATGTGTTTGTATGATACACGGTAAGTATAAAAAAATATTTCTAAAAGATTTCGCTAAATACACAATTCACGGTAATTATTCCTACCCAATTTATCGCCAACGTTTAGAAAAACGTTAAATCAAGATTGGAGCAAAAACTGCTAATAATAGTTGAATCGTACCTTACACACTACAAGAAAATTGTTAATTTGCCATCTATTTTTAAGTTTAATCAAGGACTTTGGCTATAGTTAAATAAGTAGCAATTCGAAAAAGATCTGTGGCATTTTCTCCAATTAAGCTTCTTCGCTTTTGCATCAAATCGAGAAATTTTTCCCAAATGTTTATCCTTTCAGCTTTCGCATTACCCTTTTTGCCTAAATCCTCTTCACTCCTCAAAATTAAGTTTCTATTAATGTTGCTTCTATTAATTTATTATCGAGAATCGGATTCATATTGCAGGATTTATTCCCAATTTTTTAGGGTTTCCTGAAGTTCATCTTGAATTTTTCAGAAGACCTAAGAATTGCTCGGTAAATCGAATAACAATGGGTAGTTACAATTAAATGTGAGTTCTCTTTCTCTCTCTCTTGAATTTCATATTTTTGCATTTGCTCTTGTGGGCTGATATTGATGGATGGATTGAGATATCTGCAAAAATAAGAGTACTGAGAAAGAGTTGGTAGATCTGAGCAGTCGTCATGGCTACAAGGCATATGCACTTGCTGTTGTGCGAAGGAGGAGCACTGTGAGTAGTCACTAAACACTAATCACAGATTTTCTTATTTGACTTTCTATTCTTAGGGGGTATTTATTTTCAAAGTACTGAATGCTAAATGGGACATGCTACATGTTCGTCTGTATTTCCTCCCTCTGCCCATGGTCTGAAATTTGGACTTTACAAGGATATTTTTGTAAAGAATTCGGAATTCTTTGATTGATTTCTACACTGCTTGTTGTGAAACTGATAAGTCAAGAAGGGTGTCTGATGAAAGTCCTCAATTTCGTGATGTAGTCACTTCGAATGTGATTTTAGCTAGTTATGCTAGAGATGAGCGGATTGATGTGATAGAGGATTTGTTTGAAGAAATGCCCGAGAGAGATGTTATCTGGTGGAGTACAATGATAATGGGATATGTGTTCAAGGGGGGGGGGGGGGGGTGTAATTAGAGATGGGTTTAAAGTGTTTTAGAGGGATGAGGGAAAAAGGGTTAAAGTTTAACGAGGCTATATTGGTTACGGCTCTTTCAGGGTGTGCTCAATTGGGTTTGCTCGAGCAAGGACAATTTGTTCACTCCAGTATGAACTTAGTCAGGTTCCCTATGAGTGTTAGCATTGGTGCAGGCTTAATTGACATGTACGCAAAATGTGGATGCATCAAAATGTTCAAGAAAGTGTTCAGTGAGATGCCCCGTAGAGATGTTTGGGCATGGAATGTCATGATTAGCAGTTTGGCTATGCACAACTTAGGAAAGGAAGCCGTTTCATTGTTTAAAAGGCTCATTAGAGAAGGACTCTCTCCAACTAATGCTACCTTCATTGGGATCTTGAATGCTTGCAGTAGAGCAGGGCTTGCGAATGATGGGAGGCATTACTTCAAGTTGATGAGATAGATTTATGGTATCGAGCCAGAGATGGAGCATTAGGGGTGTATGGTTGATCTCTTAGGCTGTGTAGGTTTTGTAAGTGAGGGTCTTGAGTTGATTGAGAAGATGTTGATTAAACCATACCTGTAGTATAGGCTACATTGTTGGCTGCATGTAAGATTCATGGGTTAGTAGAATTGGGTGAAACTATTGGGGAAAAACTAATTTAACTGGATCCTACGCATGATGAAAATTATGTCATTTTAGCTAATATTTATGCCAAATCAAAGAAATGGGGAGATCTTATACGAGTTAGGAGATTAATGGTTGACCGGGGTACAACTAAAGTTGCGGGATGGAGCTTGATTGAAGCTACTTCTAGGAGAACTCCATTTGATCCAACAAATGCAGTAACGCATGATAGTAGTTAATGTTAGACTATTTTATTGTTTTCGTTACACATGTCACAGTCGTGTCAGCTGACCTTTGTTATGAAGATAATTAGTATTGCACACCTGGATATTTGTTATGCCTGAGAATAATTGAATTTGGGTTAAGGAGACAGTTAAGGGGTTTAAAAGCCTTCTTTTTATTACTTTCGACTAGCTCTCTATTTAACATTGGAGAGATACTGTTGTTGATGCTCTTAGTACATTAGTGTTAAAGGAGCTATTAAAATGGATCAAAGTAAGTGTCGTCTAGAACTATTAACTTACTATAATAAATATGGTGCCACAATGTCGTATATATTGGTATTAAATCTGATGGTTGTATGACGCTATCTTCCTAGCCAATCAGAGATAATTATCTTAAATTAGCGAACTGGCATGCGATAATCCTCTGAAGTTAGGCAATAATTTAAACTTAAAATAGCTTATCAAGTGTTAGTGGATAGCTACTCCTCCTCCTTTTATAACAGTTAATACTGATGGATCTATTATTGATGATAAAGGTAGGTGGGGAGTTATGATAAAAGAATTTGATGGTACTGCTATTAAAGGTGCAGCAGGCAGCTTTGACTCTAAGTCTATCACCATTTTGGAGCTGAAAGCTGTGGAAATAGGGCTGGTTCTAGCTGATAAAATCAACAGAAAGAAAGCTTTTATTGTAACAGACTCCATAATTGTTCTGTACTATCTGACAGGCTATACCACTCTAACATGGGACTCCAAGAACTTGGTTAGAAGAATTAGAGAACATATGGGTAAAATGGATGATTGTGTCATAAGGTTCAATTTCAGGGAAACTAATGGTGTTGCAGATTATCTTGCAGGGCTCCATGTGGGTGTTGACTGGGTTGAGTTCACGCCTAGCTCTTTTGCTCAAGACCTCAAGGATATTATTCGTAGAGAGAGCATGGGTCATGTCTACTTCAGACTTTCATAGTCTCTTAGACATTTGTTTTTCTTTTCCATCTCTTGTTGTTTCTCTGTTGTTTTGGGGGGTGCCTGCATGTAGGTATACCCTTTCTCCTGTACATTCTGATTAGGTCTGCTGTATATCGGGGGGACTGCTCAACCAGCTTACCGTAAACTAGACAATTTCCTTTCATTCTAAACAATGAAACAGCTGGCAGGCACTTCATTTGTAGCTGCATCTGCCCATGAAGGAGCTTCCTCAATCAATTTCAGAACAGAAACCATAATGTCAATGTCTTTTTCATCCATCTGGACTGATCTGCTTTCCATCCACACTACTGTGGAAACTTCAAAGTTAATCTGATCCCAAACAATGTTAAAGGTGCTGAAAAAACTCTTTTGTTTCTCCCCAGCCATATTTGCTATATCATGGTGCATAAAGATACTTTCAGAATGGATAATAGCACTTTCGTTTGGTTAAGGGATAAAATCCACTTGTTCTCTTCTTCAAAGGAATCAAAGCTGAGAATTGTTCTGGACCCAAGCATTTGGTGAGTATTCTCTTCCATAAGAGAGAGGCCATAGTTGTGACGCCCAGGCTTTGTATATAGGTTCCTTAGGTTGTAAAAGAGCATTGTACAAATTTTCATTTATTTTTGTAAAGGTTAGCTTAGGAAAATGGGGGAGTACGCTTCGTCTCCACTTTTGATGTTTCATTTTAGAACTTAGTTGTTTTCCAATTTCCTATATATGTAGAGGACTAGTATCCGATACACCCAAGAAGGAATTTAAGCTTGTAATAGTGCTTTGTAATGGTTGTTGATATTTGAATGAAATGATGCTTTCAAAGACCCTTTGTTCAGTGTTTGTGATGCGTTGAGATTATGTGATGCGTTGAGATTATGTGATGCTTTGCGATGTTGTGTTGCTAAATAATTGATATAGAAGAGTAATTAGGCTTACTTGGGACAGGTGTCTCGAGTGCCGCACGTGCCAAGCTTGATTGTAAGTTGGTCTGTGTCAGTTGGTATCAGAGCGATCTAGTTGAAAGCGATCTAGTTGTGATGGCGGAGGGTCCGAATGCTACTGACCCCGCCCAGGTCCTTGCCCAGCAGGTGGGAGGACCATCCGTTAATCCCCGGCCCTTGAATACCCGAACGCGGTTGGACTAGTTAGAGGATAAGATGCAAGCTCTAAGCGGGATTATAGATCAAGTGACGACTCTGGAGGAACGATTGGACGGTTTCTCAGACGATCAGGCCCATATGGGCGAACGTCTCGTTACGTTAGAGGGAGTGGTTGAAGGGAATATGGCTACTCTTCTGGATCAGGTGGCTAAACTTTCCTCGAAAGTAAATCTCCTAGTGAAGGTTGTTGGAAATGGAGAACCAGCACCTTTGGGCGGCGGTATAGACCGTCCCAGGATCAAGGTCCCCGAGCCCAAGGCGTACGAGGGAGCGAGGGACGCCAAGGAGGTAGAGAACTTCCTTTTTGATATGGGGACGTACTTCAATGTGGTTAGACCTGATAGCGAAGGTTCAAAGGTGTCGATGGCAACCATATACCTCGCTGGTGATGCTAAACTATGGTGGCGCACCAAATATGCTGAGATCCAGAGCGGTCACTGTACTATTGGAACGTGGGATGACTTGAAGAAAGAGCTGAAGAATCAGTTCTTACTCGAGAATGTTGAGTTCATTGCTCGGAGAAGTTTGAGGCAACTGAAGCAGACAGGCAATATCCGGGAGTATGTGAAGCGGTTCTCAGCCTTGATGTTAGATATCTGCGATATGTCTGAAAAGGATAAGTTGTTTTGTTTCTTGGAAGGTCTGAAACCATGGATCCAAAATGAATTACAAAGGCAACGGGTTCAAGATTTGGCTTCCGCAATGGCCTCCGCTGAGCGTATCAACGACTACACCCCTATGTTGGGTGAGCGTCGACCGGCTCCGTCTCAGTCAAGTTCCCAGTCGCAACAAAGAGCGGGATCCTCCAATAATTACAACAAGGGAAAGAATGGAGGGTACCAAGCTAGAAGTGGGGGAGACCAAGGTCATGGCCAGAACAGGAGTGGGGGAGCAAGTGCAGGTGGTGCCTCGAGTTCCAATTCTGGGAGGGAGTACCACAGGCCGCGTAACAATGGCGGCGCTTCCTCTTCGTCCAGGTTTCAAGGACGTCCTGGGAACTTGAAGTGTTTTCTTTGTGGAGGGAATCACAAAGCCTATCAGTGTCCTCAGAAGACGGCCCTGAATGCGTTAATGGCATCACACGGGGACCAAGCCGATGACACCACTCAGGGAAATGATAGCGGTGAAACTCATATGGGTTCTCTTTACTTGCTCAATGTCGTGACCACTCAGTTGCCAGAGGTTAAGCCGAAGAAGGGACTCATGTATGTGGACCTTAGTATTAATGGGCAGAGTACTTTGGCGATGGTTGATACCGGTGCTACCCACAGCTTTATTGCCATTCAAGAGGCGAATCGTCTGGGACTGCGTTTGGTGAAAGATTCTAGCCGGATGAAGGCTGTAAACTCCGCCGCAATGCCGATACATGGTGTTGCCAAGTTGGTTCCAGTTAAGATGGGACAGTGGAGTGGAAAGGTTAACCTTCTCGCTGTGACATTGGATGATTTTAAGATTATATTGGGAATGGACTTTCTCCGCTACCACAAGGCAGTGCCGATGCCGTTCGTCAACTCCTTAGGGATTTTTGGTGACAATCCCTCAATCATTCAGATGTCCACGCAGAAAGATGAGGGCAGACTATTATCAGCTCTTCAGTTGGAGAAGGGACTGAGGCGAGGGGAGCTGACTTACCTTGCAACCTTACGGTTAAAGCCGGATGATCAGAATCATGATGCCTTGCCGACGGAAGTCTCCCGGGTACTTACAGAATTCAAGGATGTGATGCCGAAAGAATTACCAAAGGTGTTACCTCCACGAAGGCCTATCGATCATCAGATTGAGTTAGTCCCTGGAACCAAGCCTCCTGCGAAAGGACCATATAGAATGAGTCCGCCTGAACTAGCAGAGCTTCGGAGACAGCTTGATGGACTATTGGAATCGGGCTTTATTCGCCCCTCAAAGGCGCCATACGGTGCCCCGGTCTTATTTCAGAAGAAACAAGATGGAAGCTTGCGATTATGTGTCGACTATCGAGCCCTGAACAAGGTAACGGTGAAGAACAAGTAT
The DNA here is from genome assembly GCA_014058105.1 of Kingdonia uniflora. NCBI lineage: Eukaryota > Viridiplantae > Streptophyta > Magnoliopsida > Ranunculales > Circaeasteraceae > Kingdonia > Kingdonia uniflora. The sequence goes on from JACGCM010002428.1 coordinate 62,257, forward strand.
CCCATACCGCTCATTGCCGACTTATTTGACCAGCTTACGTCTGCGAAGTACTTCTCTAAACTTGATTTGAGATCGGGTTACTATCAGGTCAGGATCGTTGCCGGAGATGAACCAAAGACGACTTGTTCCACTCGGTATGGGGCATATGAATTTCTTGTCATGCCATTCGGCCTGACCAATGCTCCTGCAACTTTCTGTACTCTTATGAATGAGCTCTTCCGGAAATATATCGACAAGTTTGTGGTGGTGTACCTGGATGATATTGTCATATACAGCCGCACTATGGAAGAGCACCTTGAACATCTTCGCCTTGTATTCCAAGTCTTGCGACTGAACCAGTTATATGTCAAGTTGGAGAAATGCTCGTTCGCGCAGGAACAAGTTATGTTTCTTGGACATGTCATTGGCGGAGGACAGATCCGGATGGATATGGAAAAGGTCCGCGCTATTGAGGAGTGGAGAGCTCCTACGGAGGTTACAGAAGTGCGTTCCTTTCTTGGCCTTGTGAACTACTACCGCAAGTTCGTTGAAGGGTATTCGAAACGCGCGGCACCCCTTACAGATCTTCTCAAGAAAGACTTCTCTTGGTCTTGGTCCGAGAAGTGTCAAGCAGCATTTGACGATCTGAAGCATGCGGTGATTAGCAATCCGGTCTTAGCCTTGCCAGATATTACCAAGCCGTTTGAGGTACATACTGATGCGTCTGATTTTGCTATCGGTGGAGTATTGTTACAAGAGGGACATCCAGTGGCATACGAAAGCAGGAAGCTGAACGATACCGAGAGGAGGTATTCATCCCAGCAGAAGGAACTCCTTGCTATTGTGCATTGCCTACGAGTATGGCGACACTATCTGTTGGGAATGAAGGTTCTGGTGAAGACCGATAACCGTGCGGCAAGCCATTTCCTTACACAGAAGAAGTTGACCTCGATGCAGGCCCGTTGGCAAGAGTTTCTAGCCGAGTTTGATTTAGATCTCGAGCACAAGCCAGGGAGGATGAACAATGTGCCGGATGCATTAAGCCGTAAGGCTGAACTTGCGGCCACCTCTACAGCTGCCGAACAGTCTCACTCTTATGTTACCAGCGCCCTCCATGATAGGATCCGCGAAGGGTTAGCGGTGGATCCTCAGACCCAGGCCATGATTAACTTGGTGAAACAGGGGAAGACAAGACGGTTCTGGGTGGAAGATGGTCTTTTATACACGAAGGGACAACGACTTTATGTTCCTCGGTTCGCAGGACTAAGGCGGGAGCTAATCAAGGAGTGCCATGATACTCTTTGGGCAGGCCATCCGGGCTGGCGGAGAACACTATCCTTGCTACACAGGGGGTACTATTGGCCAAATGATCAGAATGAAGTGATGGATTATACGCGGACTTGTCACATTTGCCAGCAAGACAAAGTTGATCGGGATTTGCCACTTGGATTGCTGGAACCACTTCCCGTGCCGACTCGACCTTGGGAAAGCGTCTCTATGGACTTTATCTCTGGGTTACCCAAGACGAAAGGGTATGGTTCCATACTCGTGATCATCGACCGGTTCTCTAAGTATGCAACATTCATTCCGACTCCAATTGTTTGTACGGCAGAGAAAACCGCGCGTCTCTTTGTGAAGCATGTTGTAAAGTATTGGGGCGTGCCAAAGGACATTGTCAGCGATAGAGATCCGAGATTTACTGGGAAGTTTTGGAGGGAAGTATTTAGATTACTGGGATCCACTCTCAACTTCTCAACCAGTAACCATCCACAGTCAGATGGTCAGACAGAACGCTTCAATGCAATGTTAGAAGAGTACCTCCGGCACTTTGTCAGGGTGAACAAGAAGGACTGGGCCGAACTTTTGGATGTAGCACAGTTTTGCTTTAATCTGCAGAAGAGTTCCTCCACCAACAAGAGTCCTTCCGAGATACTGTTAGGACAGCAGCCCCTCACGCCGCACACAGTGGCCTCCGATTACAAAGGAAGTGTTCCGAGAGCCTACCAGTTTGCAAAAGAATGGCAGAGAAATACAGATATTGCCCGGGCCTCTCTAGAGAAAGCGTCAGCCAGAATGAAGAAGTGGGCCGACCAGAAGAGACGACCAGATTCTTTTCAAGTTGGGGACCTTGTTCTGATCAAGAGATCCCATCTCAAGCAGCGAGGTGGCAGAATACACCAAGGGCTAGTATCCAAGTACATTGGTCCGATGCCAATCATTGGTAAAGTTGGGAAGGTTTCCTACAAGCTTCAATTACCTTCCCACCTTCGCTTCATCCATCCAGTGTTTCATGCCAGTACTCTAAAGCCTTACCACCAAGATAAGGAAGATCCAAGCAGAACTACCGTCAGGCCTCATGTTCCGCTCAAGCCAGTAAGCTCTAGCGAAGTTCCAGAGAGTGTTCTTGATCACAGAGTCACCCATGTTGATCCGGACACCAAAGAGGAAGTTTATGAGTACCTTGTGAAGTGGAAGGATCTGCCAGATACTGAAGCCAGCTGGGAGCACCAAGATTCTCATCCCCTTCTGGTCCGACTAAGGAAGACTGAGTCCAAGCAAGAGAGGAAAGAGAACAGACAGATGTGGAAGCAGAAGAAAAAGTCGACGAGGGCGTCTCCAAGCTGAGTGGGAGAGAGTGTGACGCCCAGGCTTTGTATATAGGTTCCTTAGGTTGTAAAAGAGCATTGTATAAATTTTCATTTATTTTTGTAAAGGTTAGCTTAGGAAAATGGGGGAGTACGCTTCGTCTCCACTTTTGATGTTTCCTTTTAGAACTTAGCTGTTTTCCAATTTCCTATATATGTAGAGGACTAGTATCCGATACACCCAAGAAGGAATTTAAGCTTGTAATAGTACTTTGTAATAGTTGTTGATATTTGAATGAAATGATGCCTTCAAAGACCCTTTGTTCAGTGTTTGTGATGCGTTGAGATTATGTGATGCTTTGCGATGTTGTGTTGCTAAATAATTGATATAGAAGAGTAATTAGGCTTACTTGGGACAGGTGTCTCGAGTGCCGCACGTGCCAAGCTTGATTGTAAGTTGGTCTGTGTCAATAGTGCAGCCCATAAAGAGGTGACTTGTGCTTTCATTAGAGATACCACAAATGCTACATATGATGTTTTGAAGAATGCCCTTATTCAGCAACTTGTCTTGAGTATTCAGAACTCCTGCAATAGCCTTCCAAGTGATGAAGCTACTTCTAGGAGAACTCCATTTGTTCCAACAAATGCAGTAACGCGTGATAGTAGTTAATGTTAGACTATTTCATTGTTTTTGGTGTCATTTTTTGTTTCATATAGCGCGTTGATTATTTGGTACTATAAATGACGTTTTGTCTTATAAAGATTAGCAACTATTTAATTACCTTTTTGAGTAATATTCTTTTCTTAGTCTTACGCAGTTATCTTTCCCTATAAAGTCGTCATTTTCATGTTTGAGGCCGTCTCAAGTCTCAGATGTCGGTTTAATTATAATCATTCTCATTGTCCCTTTTATTACAGGTGTACATATATTCAAGCGGTAGCATGAAGATCAAGTAGACCGTTATCATGTCACATTTCATCTATTAAGGTAATTGTCCTTCCACACTTTAATAGATTTTCATATTTTATTTTGTGATACATGCATTAACACTACACCAAAATCATAAAATTACCACAATCTCTTTAATAGTTTGCCACGGTTAATTGATATGACAAATTTGTGACGGGAATAGGCTGTGGTAAATTGTGTATGTCCGTAGTATTTTTCCATTTCCATTTCCTTTTCCCTTAGTTTTAATTGGGATTCCACTTAGTTTTCCAATTAGATTTTGTTCTTTCCTCTTATGTTAAACCGTAGAAAGACAAATTCTTCGGAGATTCCTCACATCCTAACCACAATCTTATTAAAGCCCAATCCTATAATCTCTTCAAGCTCTTCTCTGATTTACTCTATCTTCCGGCAATCTTGAAAACTCGTAAGTTCTTAAACCCTAACTTTTGAATTGTTCTTACTCTTAATTATAATTTAATTTTAATTTTTGAGAAAATTAACATCTGATTTGTGGATTAATTAGATTTGTTTCTTTGAAATCAAAATTCTTTGGGTGAAATTTGTGAAATTAGTATCTGGTTTTGGGTTAATATTTCATTTGGGTGAAATTGGATTATTAGATTTTGCCTCTGAACTGAAGTCATTGAGATATTTAAATTGAACTGCTAGAAGATTCTTGTTTGAATTGGGGCTTTGAACAAAGTATAAAATTACCATGATCTCTTTTTAATTTTGATTTGTAATCCTCTCAATGACTTCAGTTCAGAAGATCCGTCGAGTATTTTTCCAATGCTTGTCCCCTGAGTTTGAATCTTCTGGAGTTTCGTTATCGCGAGGGAGTCCGCCAGAACTTACGGTTTCTAGCTTTCTATACAACTTAAAATTTAAATGTGATATACATTATGACAATCTAATACTTATTTTGAACACTTAAGATCAACTGTATGATTTATTCAAGCAAATGGAGTATTTAGACCTCTCGTACCAAGTAAACCAAGACTGCGATTGTTGTAAGTCTCGGGGCAAGCTAATACTCATATTAAGAGAAATCGGATGTAGCTCAGCTCTATAGGGGTACCTGGGATCTTATAGACTTAGAAATAAATCAGGACTCTAAATGTGAAATATAAGCTGAATGGGGTCTTTAAGAGTGCTGTAAATGCTCCATTTCAGGATCCTATTTGAGTGGCTCTTAGTTAAGACTGGTTGTAAAGTTACTTCAATCTACTTATGTGGTATGTCTTTTCTTTTCTGCCTTGCTATGGAGCTCTGAAAAAGTCAAATGACAGTGCTCTTTTCTTAGTTAATAACGGATATAATACTCATCTTTCTCTCTAAAAAAACTCAAGCAATTGTAGGATAGATTCATGGAGATTTCAAATGTTTTGCTAGTTTGCTTGTGCTCTTGTCTTGTTTTTAGTTATGGAGTTCGAGTTGGAGTTGGAGCATCTCACCAGATATACAGAAATCTTGAATCTATGTAGTGAACTCCAACACAAAAACAACCTTATAGAATTGGTTATCATTTCCAACCTCCCAAAAACTTGATCATACCGTTTGATGAAAACGGGTCTTGGTCGGGATCTGCAACTATATTTCCAGGGACTAAACCTGTGATAATGTATACCGGCATTGATCTGTAAAACCATCAAGTACAAAATATAGCCTTACCCAAGAACTTATCTGATCCGTTCCTCTGAAAATGGATTAAACCACCTCAAAATCCTTTAATGGTTCCTACTGAAATGAACGGAATTAATGCGAGATCATTTAGGGACCTGACAACTGCATGGCAAGGCCTGGGCGGGAGATGGAGATTGATCATCTGGAACAAAGTAAGGCGTCGAGGAAGAACAATTCTTTAAAGAAGTAAGGATTTTTTTTATTGGGTCAAATCACAGCACCCTCTCCATTCAATGAAAGATACTGGAATATGGGAGTGTCAAGATTTCTTTCCTGTATCTATTATTAGTAAACTTGGACTAGACACTTCCGTGATTAGTCCTAGTGTTAAACAGGTACTTAAGGTAAGCTTGGATGATACTAAGCATGAGTACTACACAATAGGTACATATTACCATGTTAAAGATAAGTATATTCCTGACTTTGGATCCGTGGACAACAATTCGGGGCTGAGATACGATTATGGCAAGTTTTATGCTTTAAAGACTTTACTTTGATAGCGATAAAAACTGGCGAATATTGTGGGCTTGGATTAATGAGTCCTGTTACCCTTGATAGGAAGAAAGGGTGGTCCGGAGTTCAGGCAATACCTCGGGAAATTTGGCTCGATAAAAGTAGACGTCAGTTAGTTCAATGGCCCTTTACAGAAATCAAAAAATTACGTAAAAGGAGTCCATTTGCCAAGTACAAAGCGCAAAGGTGGATCAGTAGTTAAAATTTATGGTGTAACAGCTAGTCAAGCCGATGTAGAGGTCACATTTGATCTGCCGAAATTGGAGAAAGCTGAGATCTTTGACCCAAGTTGGGTGAACCAAGAATTGCTTTGTAGCGAAAAAGAAGCCTCAAAGAGAGGAAGTGTAGGACCATTTGGGTTATTGGTTTTGGCATCTAAGGGTTTGGAGGAACAAACTGTAGTTTTTTTTAGAATTTTTAAAGATTAGAAAAACAACAACAGCTATGTGGTACTTATGTGCAGTGACCATAGCAGATCTTCCTTGGTCGAACAAGACTTGGATAAAACCACATATGGAGCTTTCTTGAATGTAAATCCTGTCCATGACAAGCTGTCTTTGAGGACTTTGATAGATCACTCCATTGTGGAGAGTTTTAGAGGGGAAGAAAAAACATGCATAACATCAAGGGTTTACCCAAAGCTAGCTATTGGAGATAGGGCTCAGCTCCATGTCTTCAATAATGGAACAGAGAGTATCAGAATCACAAGTTTAAGTGCTTGGTCTATGAAAAAAGCTACAAGGTATTGAAAGATCAAAAGTAGAGGAGTGGGGATGCACTAGATAGGAGATTGTATCATTTATGAGAAATATCATTTTTTAACAAATAAATAATTGCTAGTTTATTTATGTTCCTGGTTTAACAATTTGTATAAAACATAGTTGAAATCCAAGACCATTTTAAACCTGCAAAAAAGAAAAAAAAAAAGAAAAAAAAAAAGAAGACAGTGCTAGACTTGTTATTACGACTATAATGGGAGTCGTATTTTTTTTGGTATATCAACTTCATTTGCTTTTGTTAACAACTAATGACTCATTTTACAATTGGTTAATATTATCCTAGACTTCTATGTTACTTTTTTGACATCAAAATTACTCGCGATAATTTGAACAAATTATGTGGTCGGTTAAAGGTATCCCTCCTCTTTATAAATTAGTGCCTTATCATTTCCATGAAGTTAAGTCATGCTTGCTTTCTATGACACTTGTAGTTTAATTTTTACCCCTGTGGATTTGTTGTGGTATATCCCGCAAAGATGGAAGCTAGGAATCAATAAATCATACCAGTCACACCATGTAAAATAAGTAAGGTCGAATTATGAAGACGAAGCACAAAATATAATGCTAGGATTTAGAAAATAGTTATAGGCTCCACGACACTATCTTACTTTATGTACAAAGCATTGCTCTGTATAAAAAATTTCAAAGTTGTGGCTCGACCTTTGGCTCCACCCATGGTCTTGATGTCTGCCTCTAAGATAAGATAATTGCTACTGTTAGTGTCACCACTAATATTATCTATGTGTTAAGCGAAGTACTTTTTGACATCAATCTGGATGCTAATATTTAGACTTTTTCCTGCATTTATTTGCTCTGAGATATGCTGCTAGTAGTAACCCTGGTGGTGCAAATTTACTGCCCCCATGGATTGTTGTGTCCAAATTAGATTGTTGTGTCCAAATTAGATTGCTAGTAGTAACCGCATATTTTTATTAGGTACTGATGTCATACAATTTTTACAGGTACATTAAATTTGTAAAGAATCATAGGTTGGATATTTCTCAAACAGGTTCGAAGAAAAACTATATTTCTGATATGTTTTATGTATAAAAGCACTAGTATTTCTCTTGTTGCTAGTGTTATATTTGGCTTAAGTGGTTGGCTAAAGTATTTAAAAAGCCATGATAGCACTTTTAAGTTGTAAAGTGGTTTTGGCTTAGTATTATAAATTGAGATTTCATAGTATATTTTTTTGGTGAATGTTTAACCGACTGTGATTAATGTACACAGCAGTAGAAGGCCATGAGTATTAGATATACTTGCATCAAATGTTGTTGCTAATGGAGGATTCAATGAAAGAGTGCATTATGTCTTTGACAGTATCCATTCCTTCACATCATGCATTAGGATCCTCTTTGAACAGTTAGATTTTTCCCTGAGTCGCTCTGTTCAAACGGGACCTCCTCTGTTCAAATAGGATTTTTTCTCATTTCGAATATGGCCTTCTCTGTTCAAATAGGATTCTTCTTGAGCTGTTGAGTTTCTTCGCTGACCCTTTTTATTCGAACAAGACTTCCTCTATTCGAATAGGATCTTCTCTGTTCGAATAGGAATATCCCTAATAGAACAGAGGCGCGTTTTATATATATCCTCTCTTTTCCTCACTTCCTCTCTCTTCACTCCAAGCTCACTCTCTCTTTCTCTTTCCTCTCCTGTAATGTCCCAGATTTTCAGGGTATTTTTATTATTATTATTAAGTGTTATTATTATTAATATATATATTGTTATTCGTTAAACTTTCGCATATACTCCTGCGCATTACACATTTGCCTATTGTCATTTCTATCCGTTCCGCATCCATTTATTCGTTTCGGTTAAGTTTCTGGTAGTTAGATTCATTTTCTGGGTTTTAGGAGTTTCGGTGGCCGTCAGGCGGTGGAGGTGGTGTTTAGACCTTGGGAACCCCTGTGTGGGTTGGTGATAGTGTTTTATGGTGGTGTGGTGATGTGGATGTGATTTCGGGGAATCATTGGTTAGCCTTGGATTTCTGTGGTTTTCCACGGATAAATTTCTTTATTTTTCCATTGGATGGATTCCTTTTACCAACTGTTAATTTTTGGACTGCTTATTTATGTTCGGGTATATTTCTGTTATGATTTTTCTCTCTGTTTTTGTTCGAACATTTGTGTGTTCAGACGACCAAGTTGGGTCTTTTGAGCTATTCTCGATCATTGGATTTTACCTCGAGATGAGTGTTGGCTTCCCCTATATAAACACTTCATTTTATTTTCAAATCATTTTTTTTCTTTCTATCCAAATCAACTCCAACTCTTTCTCTCCAAATCAACTCCAAAGAACCCTTCTCCTCCCTTCAATCCTTCTTTTCCTTCACTTTTGGTTGGTTTGGAGCTTAAGTTAACATCCCCTATATACTGATTTTAGTTCTTCAGAGGGTGAGATTTGTTGTCCTAGAGAGATAAAGAGAGGGTTGCATTTCCGTCGTCGATTTACCAATTTGACGCCGTTCCCTCGCCGGTTACTGTTGTTCCCTCCGTGGAGGAGTAATTCCCTATTTCCTCTTCCTAATTGCAGATTTGATTCCGGTGTTGGTTTGGGTTATTGATGGGCTGATTTCAGAGTTTATAATTGTGGAGTTTTGGGGTTTATGGAAGTGTATGATTTATTGTAGGTGTTGGGCTGATTTTGGGGTTGTGTTTGATTGGGGGATTTGGATTGTTGGGTTTCGATGTTGTTTCGGAGAGGGCTGCCTGAACCGGCGATTGTTGCTGCTTCGGTTTAGATGTTTGCTTCGCCTAGTTGCTGATTTTATCCGTGAATGTTTAGCGAGCTTCGCTAACGAAATTGCTGCCTTCGTTGCTGTTATTCTAGAGGAAGGGTTAGGGTTGCTTTAACGCCCTTTGAACACCGGGTTCGTGATTATTAGGCGGTTGATTCAGTGGGCTTAAAGTGGTATATCTTAATGCGTTATGGGTGATCAGAGTAGCGTAGCGTAGCGTGGTGGATTGTGGATTTTACTGAAGTTTGTGGTGCTGATTCGAATGTGGCGCTGATTTGAAACTCAATTTCGGGCGAGGATCCTTTGTTGGAATTGCGATTGGGTTCCGGGTCTTGATAGTAGTTGATGTTGTGGTGTTCCTGGTTCTATCCGTGATTGATTTGGAGTTCTGGAAGTCGATTCGCGGAGCACATTTCCGTTGGGGTGCTGTTTGGATAGTTTCGCCGAGATTGTCGTTCCGAGTGTGGTTTTGTTAGGCGAGTTTTATCTTTCTTAATAACTAGACCATTATATTGATTTTTGAGTTATTGTATCACATAGTTTATTATGTTTATTACCGTGATTATGTTAGTATATGGGTTATTGCTTAGGAAACATTCACGGGTTATCCGTTTGGCATACCTTAGGCGAGAGTACTTAAGGGTTTGATAAGTTAGTAAAACCCGAGTTAGTTGTAAGTTTAGTTACTAGATAGAACCTGTAGGTTATGTTTAGTCATAGGTAGTTGCTCTCAGTTGTCGTCGAAGTGACGATAACTCATGAGATTCCTCTTAGAGCGATTTCATTTAGGGTGGTTATCACAGATCTTTTCTTCGTTGAGGTTGAGAACAAAGACATTTCTCAGTGTGATGCGACGCCTCAACGTCGCTATATATATATATATATATATATATATATATATATATGAGTGTGGAATTGTTGGTTAGTTATTAGGGTACCCCTCTTGTTTCAGGGCACTAGTAACTTGGTTTGACGATTAGTGGAGATGTATGGACGGCTTGTGGTTTAGCCGTCATTTCTCTGAGATAGTATAGTTCTTACCTTATAGTATAGCACCTTGGTTGTTTAGGTTGCTAGACTTGGTTCCAGGGTAGTCTTGGGGCGACATAGCTTCAGTAAGACATGGTCTTCGATTCGGAGCTCATCCTCTTGCCTGCTATTGTTTTGATAAGTCTTAGGACTAGTCTAGGTGTGCTCTGTGTTCTCGAGGCCTGGTCCTTGAGCACTGTCGTTGTGATTGGTGGTTGTTTGGAATGTTGGATTCCATGTGGGAGTGTGGTATCTCCTGGACTGTTAGTTGTTGGTGGTGAGCAGACGGCTTGTCCGTGGTGGTTGATTGTGGATGTTGAACTTCTGATAGTTTGCCTTAGGATTATTTGTTTATCGTGTTGTGACACTTATTTTCCTCATGATTCTTAGAGCTAATAGAGCTTACCCGTAAGCCTTCTTTCTTCGGGATGAGGCTGTTAAGGCTGTATTTCCTTCCGTCATCTAGGAGGCAGCGCGACAGCATGGCTCAGTGAGGTACGCGGCTGAGCCAGGTGGTTTATGAAGTTGTACGTCACCCGAGATGTTGGAATACGGCTGAAACCTCCTGTTGAATCCGGTTCATGTACATCTGTGTTGGAGACTTATGTACATGATTAGGAAGATTATGAGGCAGTTCTGTTATTGGGGATTGTTAACTACTTGTTAGACACTTGTAGGTCACCCCATGAGTACTAGTCTGTGTTGGCAGCTAGAGTACTCTTCTACTTGATTGGTAATCATATTGCTTTGAGAAATCTTAGAGACTGATGTTGTTTAGATGTCGTGACAGTTAAGTTGCTGTTTCATCTAGGTTTAGATGGTGCAACTGAGTCACAGGTGGGCATCTATGTATGTTTTGGTTGCCACACTCTCAGGCAGGTGGTTATCCTATTGTGTTATGGCTGTGTTAACAACAGTTGTGTTTCAGTCTTTTGGATTTTTGCTCACATCCATAGATAATATATTCTCTCTTTATCTTACTGCGATTGGATACATAAATAACTTTTAGTTTTATTAATTTATTTTGTAAAAAATATTAGAGCGAGTTTTTCAACATAGGAAACTATGTGTGTAATTAAGGGGTGATTAAATAAATCTCCATGATTAAAGGAATTTGGAGGATCTTAATGATAGAGGCTAAATGTGGTGGTTAACTACATGAGTTAAAATGGACACATGTCTCCTAGAGAAGCGCTTAGGACAGAGTTCGATCCTAAGCGCTTAGGACCAAACTTTTTCTCCTCTTTAACCTGGCATAAAGGTCAAACAAAGGTTGATAAACTTCATAAAAAAATTGCCAGATATTCGGCTTCGGCACAGGTGATCCAAAGAAAAGCATTAAATTTTATATTTACAATGACCCTTGACGAATAGCGCAATCCAACGGGGAATTGAATTTTACATTGTCATACAAGTGTTGAAGTCCAACCTAAAGAAGTAGTACTATTAGAAGTGTAAGTAAATCCAGTTACAGGTGTACACTTTTTTTGTATTATCTGTTAGAAAAATTCAAGATTAAGGAACTAATCTTCACCAAAAGAAAACAATTACCGAACCAAACAAGGAGGTGTGCAAACGCTTCTTGAAGATAGTCGAAGCCTCTCCAAAGGTGCAAGAGAAGTCAGCAACACTATCTCCGGGATTCAACTAAGCTAGACCCGTTTTATCACTATGTGCTTGCACTGCACAAAGTGATCAAGTTTGTTTCACCTTTCCTCATTGCCCAAAAAACGAAAAGAGAAATTGAGAAAGAAAAAAGAAGTTTTGTTTTTCTCTGTATTTTACTCACCCGAGAGAACTCTATAAATAAGAGTCTACAAAACTTTCCAGTTCTAAAACTGCTTAATTAATACATAAGTATTAATAAGTCGCACTTACTCCCCATTAATGATATAACAAGTTACAAACTCAAACAGACAGAGAAGTCCAAGAGGTTGTCTGTTCCAGACCTATGCCCACGCCCCACGACCGCGACAAGCGTGCAAAGTGCTAAGTGCGCCTAATAAAATGCCTCAAACGCTCATTCGCCCACTCCCACGCGCGCGCGCGAGTCGCGCTCGATGCGAAGCATCTCGCTAGAGTGCACATACTCCTAGAGTAGACTTTAAATCCAACTAAGCAATAGAGATATAAAATCTAATATAAATTACTTTTTATTTCCAATGTGGGATAAAACATTTTAAAATCATATTTTGAAGTTAAAACAATTCCAACATTATCTTAAAGTATCTCCTAAAGTACCTCATTCACTTGGTTTTTGAGGTGCCATAAGATTTTTGCCATCCAACAATCCTTACTGACTTGGTTTTCATTCTTAAAAAGCAAGTTTAAGCCTTGGTTTCCAAAGTTGAACCTTACCTTTAAAGGTTAAAAAGCAACCACCACAAAGCGACACGTGGAAAAATTCACCTTAATTTTAATTTTTTTTAATTTTGTGGGTCCCTCCCCTATTTAAAACATTTACTTTTTAAAAAACCAACCGAGATACCGTCGGACAAAATTGGACCTCACTCACTTTATTTATTTATTTTTAGTTTATTTTTTTTCTAGGAAATGCTCTTACAAAGCTAAACTTATACAAATGCTAAAAGTTTCATACTGTTCTCCAAGATTTACTAAATATATAAAATGTAACAAGCATTGCTAAAATATTGGAGAATAATGCATTAATCGTAACAAACATTGCAATCTACTGGATACTCAATTGAGGAACGCCCAACCATATACTGGAGCCAATAATAAAAGCCTGGATTTCTATAGAGGGGCATGGCACCTCTTAGTCACCTATAATGTGGATCAATAGTCCCACCCGAAGCTATCAGTTCCCTCCCACATTTCAGATGTTGGATAGCCATTATATTAATTAATGAAATTAAAAGTTTAATGAGTGCTTAATCCAGATGATCGATAATTATCTGTCTTCAATATTTATAGAAGGGGTCATATATATACTTTTTTTTTGAATCTCGAAGTTAATAGGGTTCATCATTTTTCACTATTCTTCGAACTAGTCTCCCGGAGCTTGTCATGGCACCTCAATGTACTATTAAAGTATGTAATATATCAAAGTAGTCTGATACCACACACAATGTACTACTATGTTCGCAAGTGTGAATATGTCATGCACTGGGAAATTTTGCTGGTAAAAATATCGGAAAAAAAAAGGAAATGCATAACGAATGGGAAAACCTTAGTTAACCGTTCAATGTTGCCTAGTCATGGTTTCCTGGTTGTTTTTGTGTGAGATATTGGACGAGTTGGCTTTTGTTTCTGGGTCATGTAGACTTGATTAACTTACGAACCAGTGATGGACTCAAAATTAACATATATTGTGAACCCTTCTCATTATAACATCTATACTACTAAGCCAATTGCCCTTATAGTGTTCGCGGTTCGTCCCTCTTTTGTGGCCCCTCCGCCCAATAATAATGTGACACGTGTACTGGTCTGCCTTTTTTAAAAGAGTTTTCCCTCTCTAAAGAGTTGCAACTCTTCAATATTCTCTATATTGTTACTTTAATGCCTAAAATCTCTCCGTCTTGAATATTAGGAATCCTATGGGATTAAGAGTCCAACACTTCAGTAGAAAAAAAGATAATTCTTCAAAGTCAAAACCTCTCCGATAATTTTATTTTCCTTACAAGAAAAAACACATATAATAGCATTCAAAAAATTCTATGGAAAGCTACAATAACGTTTTTTGTCCGCTATATAAAGCAATGCTATCTTTTATATAATGGTATTTTTTTGTACGCTATAAAAGCATAGCATTTGTGAACGCTATTGAAAAACTTTTGAGCAGCATTTTTTTAATGCTATTATAGATCTAACATAGCATTTAGGTAATGCTATCATTACTTCACTAAACATAGCATTTGTAGAACGCTATTGCAGTTGTTTCGAGAGCTTTTTCTAAATGTCATTGTTCCCTTAAGATAGCATTTGTGAATGCCGTCATTTAATTTATTTTTTAACAGATAATTCGACATAATCATCTAACAATGATCTTCTTATAAGAACTACACGAAATCCAGATGGATTCGAACCATCATCCTCTCAATCTTTGACCACTCTTGCCATTTATAACTTATGGATCCATCAACACAAACACAACTTACAGAGCTTATAAATTCATCGGCATTAAAGAAACTAAATGGCATACATCTTTGATTGCCTAAATTGATAAACATTAGATCAAAGTAAAATATTATAGGATAAACAGTTATAATCCAGGATAAGAAGATTGTACGCCGAAAAATACTCCATGTATGACTGGTATGTACAAAAAGACATATTTGCATGCACTGCCTAATTTAATCAATCCAGCCATTATGAACCAAAAGTTTGCAGATATTGACAGTAACGTTCCTACTTAATGAAATGATCTTTTTGTACTTACATTCATAGTCGTAGCTAGTAGCTTGAGAGCATTCTTAGGAGAACCCTAACATTGATTATAAAACCCATGTTATGCTGACTCATAACTAATATTATTTCATTAATCAAATTAATTTATTTACCAAAATAAAAATTACCTTGACTTCGGACTCCATCGTTGTCCTGATCATGAAGTTGTCATCCAGAGTCAAGTAAAAGCAAATCAGCACCCACTAAGACAACATTCTCAATGCATCATTTCCTTAAATGGCTAACATATAAACGTCTCGATCTCTGCGAACTTCCCTCAAACTTCTAAAAACCACCAAGCCAAACTAACACATAAGTATAGAAGAGTAAACTTTATCCTTAATACAATGAGCAATGCTATTAGAGCCTACACACCAAACCCCTGTTAAACTCAAAAAGAGTTTTTTTTTGTGCTAGTCCTAAAAGAGTATTACATGCACAAAAATGTTGCATGGGCATATATAAGGTTAAATATCTATATAAACCATGGGACAGCAGTCCTACACACCATGGGACAGCAGTCCCTTTACCAAAATTCACTGAAGATCTACTCGATGAATATTTTCACTTAAATCTATATAAACCGAGAATATCAAGTTCAAAAGCACTAAAAACAACAAGAAACTAATGAAACTCATAGTTTACTTTTCAAATTACCTTATAATTCTCAAGTTACCTAGTAATTGTCAAGGCACTTTTAGCTCATCACTTAAAACGACGAAGACTTCTCTGCCACTACATATACTCATCCAGTTCTCTGGTCCAATTTATCATTCCATCGATAAAGATTAAAGAGCATAGGTGCATCCATAATACCATTAATAAGTAATATCTCTAGCTTCGCCATATGATCGAATGTTCAAGAAAATAAAACCCATTATAAGGTTAAACATGAGCCCAATAGCAAGAGTTAAACATAACTTAATGAGTAATAAACTGTAGAGTAGAGTAATCTAATAACTAAGGAATGAAAGATGATATATCAATAACATGATTAACACATACCATGAGCTACAGGCGGTGACATCTGCAGTGATTTTGAACACTCAAAAGTAGCCCCACAAATAGAGAATAGGAATTCTCACACTGCAATCTACAAAGTTTTCAATAGCCCCCAAACCTTATGTCAAGTTACCCATCATCTTACTCATGCCCATATAGCTGACCAACATTGAATCTATATAAAAGTCCCAAATCAAACATATTGAAGGTACTCCATATGGTTCTGATTCTACACAAAAATACCAATAATATAAGTTAACACCCAGAAAATTGATAACTTATGCAAGCATGGGTTGGCCATTACTAATTTTTTGTCTATTTTGTAAAGCTAGTAAAAATTTACTGATAAGGTAAAGTATGATGTAACATTCTTGTTTCCTCTTTCTCATGTTGCAAAAAACCAAGTGTCGTTGGGTTGAGAGCGGTCTGGTAAACCTGGGTCTGATAAGGTCTATAAATAAGACAATATGCTTATGAGAAAGTAGCATGCATAGTCATCATTGTTGCTAAGAGCGCCTCCCATTTAAAAAAAAAAAAAGATCTTCAGCCCAAGTCTTTTGAGAATATGAACCCTTTCAGTTAAGTTATTATGGTAGTTCTTGGAGAACAAGTAAATCTTCAAGAATGTTTGACTTAGAACTTCTAATCCAATGAGTAACACATTTGCACTTCGGTCCGGCTTATATATACTCTATATGGAAACTACTAAAATGGATCATAGTAAGATTCAGTAGATTGGAACTCAGGTTGGGTTTTGGGGTCATGCAAATCGTACCCATGCCACATAAGCTGCATTTCAGAAATGCTTTATAGTGAGTCTCGTGTCACGCCCTACTAACTAAATAATGTTGTCACTTGCAAGATTATGGAAAGCTAGTACGATAATTGTCTTGAATTTAGTTTGCCTAAATGTGAAATCTTTAATCTTTAAGGGCATAGTTGTGACAACCTACCGAACGCCGGCCAAATCCACCCGAGCGTTTTGAGTTCTGTTCGAATGTATTTGTTCTCTATATCCTAATATAGCTCCACGCCAAGTTTCGTTGCAATCGGATTCAGTTAAGGGGGCGAAAAGGTCCAGTACGCTTCGTCTCATGTTTTAACGTTTCCTTTTGGAAATTGACTATTCACTTAGTAGCTATATTAAGGAGGAACCTTGGTCCAATCCTCCCCATGACTAAAAGAGCTTTAATGCTTGGTCATCAAGGACCCCGACTCATGGATTATCTACAAGGGATAGTTATAAGTTCTCCTAGGCCTAGGGAAGGCTAGGGGACATTGTCTCGCAATGCGGGCCGATTTTCAATTGAGGGCTTCATATGGCGCCGCTATTCCCCGCGGGCTATCCGAGACGCACCGCCCCTTATAGATGGACAATATAAATAGTCCAGGCTCGTCGCCTATTGAGATATGAGTCCTTTATGTGGAAACCGGCATATTGAGCTACCCTGATCCGCTACAGGACAGGTGTGCTTTCCGTACCTCGCGCGCGTCGCGAGAGATTACGCTGTAGGGATTATTGAGGGAACCTTCAGCGTTGTTGCCTATACCGAATACATATTCGATGACCCCTCATGAGTATCCAGGATTATCTGGATGTCGCTCTAGCATCCGTGGGTTGTATGCCACTGGCGCGCCGCGCCCGTGAAGATGGCTGGTACACGCCGACCGCGAGTCTGTGTACGCCGCACGGTCCCTTATTCCGCTGCACTCCGGGCACTGTAGAGGCGGTCCCGGGCTGGGCCGTGACAATAGTAGTCTATAAAGTCTTTAAGCTTTTAATACAAAAAATCCTTGGGTACATAAATGAGTACCCAAACAAGCCCTAAACCAATACTAGTCCTCCCATAAATAATTTAGTTCTGATTTAAACAAGCCATAGATTAACAGGACTAGTTCTCCTCAATAAACTAAACTTCAAATCCAAATAGCCCTACCCTTCCATCATCCCGTAACAAAGAAAGACTAACTTCAGATCTAAACAAGACCTTAGCATGCTAGTTTTCCTCAATTGACTAAATTTTGATCCAACAAACCTCAATGTATACTACCTCCCCCAAAATGATTTACTTCAGATGATTAACATACTTAATTACATGAATTAATGTAATACCTAAAGGAGAACAATAATTAGGCCAGATTCTTAAATTAAAGACTCCGATTTGGCCGTGTAGGCTGATGTGATAAATTGTTGTTGAAGTAATAACGATCTACAATGATGGCGACTTGGTTCCTAAGATTTGTTTTGCATCAAGTTTAATTTTTCAAATGATTGAGAAGTTATAAAAAAAGAGAGGAGTGAAAGAGAGGTGACCAAGTTTTTGTTTTTGGGCAGTAGACTTGCGAAATTAGATTCTGGAGAATTTATTTTAAATGAAAATAACAGGGCAAGCGCTATGAAAGTAGTCCTCAACATTCTATCTAGTTTTACTAACAAAACATGAGTTAAGATGGCATTTGCATATAAAATGCTATTAATGTTCACTTATGATAGCATTTCACAATAATGCTATAGAAAAAGCGCTATATAAATGGTATTTTTCTTGTAGTACCTTTCTCTATCCCTTCATTACTCTACAACTCAAGAACGTAGAATCTTAATTTATCAACAAATGTAGTCTCTCTCTTATGAATGTGATTTACAGGAACCTAACTGTCATTCTAGATCATTGATTTTCGTATAGTCTTAGTATGTCATGAGTCCTTACTAATTTTTCATTCGAGAATCATCAAAATTTAGTAAACTTTTGTCAAACGAGTTCAGGAAGCCCAAAATGCATATATTGTTGATTCCAACTCTTTTGTCATATGCTTTCGGTTCTTATAGCTGTTTTGTTCTTCTGTAGATTATTAGATAATTATTTCGCTTGGTGATTATCCATGTAACATCTTTTTGGGTTAAACAATGTCCGGATTGTGTTTTCTTAAACTACTTTCCATTTGTTTTAACCAATAATTAAGGGGTTTTTTGTAAAAGTTGAGCAGGGAGGCAAACCCCCATGAATAACAAAAGAAAAAGTATAACATGATGGGGACATAAATTCTACCCTAAAAAAATTGAATATGTTTGAAAAAGGGGAGTTGCACGTCCGTATAGAAATATCAACTATAATTAACATAAACCTCATTCTATGACATTTATTTATTATAGTGAGCAATTACGCATGTGCTATCGCGCGTTCAAACGCATTACTCATGGGAATAAAATTGGGGTTTAGGTATATGTTTTGTTACTTAACTTAATGACTATTTGTAGAATAAAATTTGGGTTTAGGTATAGTGTGATGAACATCATTAACACTATAGTAATCTTAGATAAGGGTTCACATTAAAATAATCACGAAATCCTTGTTGGTTGCTTATCACGGTATGAAAATCATAAATAATTTGGGGAACAAAACATATGAAGTTATGAGAAGAGAAAATGCCATTGATGTGTGTAGAGTGTTGAAGATAGAGGAATATTTGATGTGTTTAGAGTTGTTAAAGAGGGAGGAAAGCTTGAGTAAGGTTTCAACGGCCCCAGATCTATTCAATGTGACAATTAGCACCTAAACTGCATCAGGGCCATCCAAATTCTCTTCATTGTTCATGTTTTTAAAATCAACGGTTAAGACCCAACCCATATGTTGGGTGTTTTTTATTATTATTTTAGAATAATGGAACCCTTAAAGGTTATTTCAGGGGGAAGAGAGACATCAAACAAGAAGAACCTATCTCTCCTTACATCTTTGTGCTAGTTATGGAAATGTTTTCTAGAGCTCTTAAGGTTAAAGTAGAGGCTAACCTATTCAAATTTAATGCTAGGTGTTCTAACCCCCAGGTTTCTCATTTATGCTTTGTAATGATCTTATTGTGGTTAAGAAAGGAGAAGTTCATACTTCTATTACCCTTGCTAATGTCCTTTGCAAGTTTTCTAAGTTTTATGGACTTAAATTAAATTATGATAAAAGTAAAATCTATTATGCTAGTGTTAGTGCTCAGTTGAGAAAAGATATTGGCATATCCAGTGTACTTTGCCTGATAGATACTTAGAACTTTCCTGAATTACCACTAGACTTAAGAGAGATATTGTTTTCCCTTGGTGGACAATTTTGTTAACAGAGTAACTTCTTGGAAAAGAAAATTTCTCTTATGTTGGAAGACTAGAGGTAATCAAGGCTATCCTAAATAACATGCAAGTGTATTAGAGTGGGTGCTACAGACTCTGGCCCTCAGGCCACTATAAAAACCTTAACTGGCATCTATAGGATTTTTTTTTGGAAATGCACTGATTTAGGTAATAAGAATGCTCTTGTTAGCTGGAATAAGGTCTGCCATCCTTATAGTGAAGGGGGCCTGGGTGTTAGAGATTTAGGTACTTGGAACCTAACTGCTTGTGTCAAACTTGTATGGTACTTAGCTTCTAAACAAGGGGGATGGATTCACATACACTCAAAAACGCTACACTCGTCAAACACTCATCTAGAGACACATATCTATAAAGGAGGCGGCAATTGTTATTAATTGGTAGGGAATTAGTAATGATGGGGTAATGACCTATCTTTATGAGGTGGAAATTGTTCTCTCTCTTCCCCTCTTATCTCTCATTACTCCCACTATCTCTATAATAAATTCAAATTCATAAAGGAATACGAATACAGGTACGACTCTCACCCTCTTCCCCTCTTATCTCCGATTCAGGTACGACTCTCTCGTTCTTTTGAATATTATCTTTCAAATGTGTTCCCTCTCTGTATCTAGAGATGTGATTTTGATTGTGGGGTTTTGATTTTGATTGTGGGTTCCTAATTTTGGGTTTGCAATTTTGAGTGTAGGCTAATTTGATGTGCTTGAAGAGAAATGATATGAAGATGGGTTTTTTGGGACAATTGTGCCTCTATCCTTGAGAATTGTAGGGCTAAATTCGTTGTTGTGGTTTCAGCATACTACATTGGGCTATACCTAGAAGGCACCATCCAGAGCGAATAAGTTAGTGGGGTGCTATAATTTTTTTCACTAGATTTAGCAGGAAATGTCAAAATGTTGTGATGGTCGACATTTTATTAACTATGGAGTAGGAAAAATATACTAGTAGTTACAATTAATTGTCGATATATATAGTGCACGACAATATAAACATTAACATAATTGTCGAACACTGTATCTGCGACAGGATAATTGTTGAGCGTTTCATATGCGACAATTTGTGGTTATCAATAAGAGGTTCGACGTTGAATGTTCGACAACAACATGCAAGGTTTAGAGCACCAAAAATATAACTCAGTAAAACTTGTTTATGTTACAGATCTATGGGGTTTATGATATTTGAATGGGTGTGTAATTTATTCAATAGGTGTTTTGGCATGGAGGAAGATGATGGCTACGATTATAAAATAATTCTCATAGTCTTTCCTCCTAATGAAGAGGTTGATGAAGTACTAATACGTATAGAATGATTGAAAGTTGCAGAACGGGAAAGACAAGCAGCCATAGACTTCAAACTACAATACGGGCATTTAGAAACTAAATATTAGCATAACAGATTTATAGAATTGCTGAAAGAAAGCCAGAAGTCTTTTGAAGAATCTAATAATTGAAGGGAATATGTTTGGGATTAAGGAGCTCTAGACTGTACTTAGTAATTTTTGGGTTAACATGTTAGTGTAGTATCTATTTTGAGCAATCCAATGACATACATGATGTACAACTGTGACCCAGTATTTTCCTATGTAATCAAAGTTTTTGATATGAAAATTTGCATTTATGCTTGTCCGACAATTTTCATTCCATATGTTCCATGATTGTCTGGATGTCTTTGATTAATTGTATCCAATAATTCCTCCTATAAGACAGGATACTAAGATGAAAGATTTAGTTGAACCAGATTAGTCAAAGGTAATCGGAGATGAGTCACCACCAGGGGCTGCAAATAAACGTACGCTGGGTATGTGTTTCAAAACACCTGATTGTGCCAGTAACTCTTTATTTGTGGAAATCCCATATGAAGGGCAAACTTTTGATACAGTAGATAACGCATGTTCGTATTATGAATAATATATGGAAAGAAGCAATGGTTCTCCACAAGCAAACGCAACTCTACAAAGCGACCAAGATCTGACTTGATAGGAATAGTACAATTTTCTTATTTGAGCAATGGTTTGTCGAAGTAGAACAAAACAATTAATCCTGATACAAGTGAACAAGATGGGAAGAAGCGCTCCTCTTACCAATACGGGTATAAATCTATATTGAATATTAATTAGAAAGAAAAACTTTGGTAAATTTGTTGTTATCAGTTTCTAATATGTGCATAACCACAAGCTTATCTCACCTCGTAACCACCATCGTATGAATATTAATTGCTTCTTTCTTGAAGCTGAAAAAAACCTAACATAGACTTTTGAACTTCATAATATTTTAGTAAGCAAGGTGCCTACTCTATTCTTTCAACAAACGTGATTGTTACAGCCACAAAGCTAAAGTTAACAAGGAACATCTATCGAGTGGTGATGCACAGGCTACATTGGAGTAGTTCAAGAAAAATCAAGTTGAAGATCCTATGTTCTACTTTGACATTCAGCTCGATGATGATGATAGAGCACTTAACATTTTTTGGATAGATGGATGATCACGAATGGCGTATGAGGCTTTTGGGGATGTGCATGGTTACTTTTAACACCACATATGTAGGGGCTGCCAATGGTACTGGACTCGAAACACAGTCAGAAGACCATGGTGAAGGGAGTTACTAAACAACTTAATATGATTGCAGATTTCAAACATAATTTGGATGGTTTTGTTGTACCTGAAATTTCATTTTTAGCGACATTAAATACATTATAACTTGATGATTGAGGCATTGGTTATGATAAATGTAATGTTGGTTTGTCGTGCTTCATTATTTGTCTATAATATTGAGTATGCATATTATTGTCGCCTGATACAGATGGGTTTACTATGTATTATCAGCTGTATCAACAATTTGTTGTCACCTAACACTCTCATCGAGAATAAAATAGGTAATTTTTTTCAATTATGGAGTGTTCGACAATTAGAAATGTCGACTGTTACATGTACTGACAATAACACCTATATATGTCGACTTACAATATACCGACAATAACTCAAAATTAATATATTCCATAAATCAAAGAGAGATAGCTACAATCCAAAGATTTAACGACAAATTTGCATCATCCAAACATATAAATACTTACAACATTCAAGAAAACATGTCATTCATGTTATTATCCCGTGGGTTAGCTTTGTTATCTTTCATTAACTTCATCCAAGCTTTGTATCGCGTGTCAAAATAGCTCTCCACACATGCCTTCTGAAATCATCAAAAATCTTCAATTTAACATGTGCCCACCATAATGTAGAAATCGAGAAATATGTGATAGGTACTTGGTCTTTAATTTCATAAAGTATTCATCAAATGTCATCTCAACCTACCAATACTTAGTATTATCAGCAATAATGTTTTTAAACCTCTTTATTTTGGTAATCTTGTTGTTTGCTTTCGACCAGAACAAAAGTAAGAAGGTTAAGGCCTCGTTGTTACTGATGAAGATCACCACCTTCTTATAATATGTTGCCAACAAATGACCCATATACAAATATTTTATAAACATACCATTGAAATTAAAGGCCCGGAGCAAAGTGTCATACCTTTTTTCTTCCAAATCAGTGTAAGCTATATTCAACGTCTGACTGAACACATTCTTCCAATAAGAAGGTGTCTTGGTCATCAAGGTACACAACGACTTCTTCACATTCAAGAACTTTAATTAGCTGTAATACACATATGTCATAACAACCTAAATACTGTGTTTTCATCCCTTTTAACATCCCGTATATCAACTTTGAACTAATTAAATGGCTAAAACAAGGTCTGCCTTAGATTGGTTTTCCAATCTATCTTCTTCAACCTCGAATCGATCAATTCACTATAGTTTCCCCCTGTTAATTTCAAGTTATCTTGATATTCCCCTTTTGGACTCTCTTAAGAAATACTTAAGAGTTTAGTGAATCGGAGACTTAGTTCCTCCCATGTCGGGTCTTCAGTATCCTCAAAGTTTCCTCCTTTAATGGTATTTTTAGTGCCTAGCGCCACACTTCCTGTAATGCAAATCCAACCCAGATAGCGTAGTTGCAGATTAAAAAAAGTAATTTAAAATTAACTATAAGATTGGGTGGCAAAGGGGCACACCTATTCATTATTGTCATTCTCAAGGTTCAATTTCATCTCTTCAGATATGATCAATTTGGTTTGTTGTTTAGTATAGGGCAGATTTAGAGACATCATTCATATTTGGTAAAATATAATTTATAAATCAAAGTAGAAATGAACCTATAAGTCTGGTGGTTTCGTGAATATATTTGGCATACCACCTGTTATGAGTTGCCTTCACCTAATAATCATAGGTTTATACATAAGCACACAAAATCAGCATACACATGACCTACATAGAGATTGAAGTAGAAGATGTCGAGCACGCAGTATATCTACAATAATTTGTCGACTATCACCTTCTACAACAATAAATTGTTTGAGTTCCTATTCTTCGACAATTGACAAATATGGTCGCTGTCGAGAATACATAATATCGGCAAAAATATTGACAACTTCATGAAGATGTCGACGATTATATAGAATACACGACATGGATATTTATAACAACTGGGTAGTGAAAATCAACCATAAACTTGTTACTCCATATATTATCGACTACTACCTAGTTCGATAAAATCGTGCATATACACGGAAAGTAATTGTCGAATACCACAACATGCGACAATATTTCAAAGTCATGGCATTATCGATTTAACATCATATACGACAATATTTAATTGCATGTTACTCAACATTTATCGACTACTGCATCAATAGACAAAATAGTGCATATATAACAGAAAACAATTATCAGCTACGGCTTCATAAGACAATTTCTCAAACTACAAAAGGACACAAAGAACTAGTTAAATGTTATCACCCTCTTGTTTTCCAAGTTGATCCATCAACTTCTCATTGACGGCATTCAGATTCTCAAACTTTAACACCTAGTATCAATTATAAATTAGTACAACCCAGAAAGTGGATAATTGTGAATGAACTTGTTTTTGTTTGGCATTCATAGTACTTACTTTTTCTTTCAATTGTAGCTGCAAAGCTTCAAGTAAATTTGTTCAATTCATAATTTTTTGATACATCTTCTACCAACTTTTCATTCGCTTCTCTTAACGAACTGCCCTCCAATGTCTGATGATAAATATGTATAACATTTATAAATAACACAGAAGGAAGGGAAAGCTATAACATTTGGATCTAAAGTATAACAAAACTAGGGATACCTTATCATTTAGCTTCTTTATAGTCTCGTTGTAATCTTTCTCGCAAATCGAGCCAACCACTTGCTTCACTTAAAGGTCCGTTTCCAATTTATTATTTGCCTCCCTCAAAGCATCGCATTCAGCTGTCTAGAATAGTAACAACGTAATTTATAGAAGTCGTGAAATTGTCGATTGAACTGCATATACGACAATGTTTAGCGTATATTATTCTAAAATGGTTGAATACCACAAAGTTTGACAAAACACTGCATATATTAATTGTCGACGACCTTTACAAGCGACAATTTGTCAAAATCATAACATTGTCGATAAACTACATATCCGACAATATTTTGTAACTAAGTAGCCTTAATTGTTTACTACTGCATCAGTCGGCAGAAGGGCGTCTATTAGCAGACAATAATTGTCAACTATGTACCAAAACATACGACAATAGAGCTAAGTCTGTGTATGTGAAGAACCAACCTCTAGTGCAACAAAAAATTATGTGGGTTAACAAAAGAAAAGGAAGGGGCGTACACACCTTCAACTCCAATGCTAAAACCAATTCTGATCTGGCCTGGCCTTCCACCTCCTTTGCTAACTTTATGGAATTGACTTCAGACTTCTAATTGGAGATCTCTTCTTCCAAATGATGGTTATCTTCATTACAACCAAAAGGAACTTGGTCCTCAACTTGTAAAAACTTACAAGCCAATATTAAAACAAAAAAATAAAAATATACTACCCCAAACATTATAACAACAATCACATACTCACGTTTTCACTATGTGCAATACCACCCACATCCCCCTTCTTGGTTACCTCATCATTTACGTCAAGATCAACATCTGGACATAGCTTGATGAATTAAACTGAATTAAATCATTCAAAGTATCCTTGACCACATATAAGAATTTCATCATATACTTTATTCTCTCTCATCAGGATTAGACATTCCTTCCATTTCCCTTCAGAGAATAGATCCTCCCATTCATACTTCGGCTTGTATGCACATGGTTTAGTAGCAAAACGTAAACCATTCTTCTCAGGACATATTGAAACTCTAGGCACAGTTTTCCTTTGGTTGTACTGTCATTGTACTCTGTCAGGATAGTACGATTCTTTGTCTTCTAGACTACCAAGCAACCTCGTGAAATCAATAATTTTTTTGAATGAATGTGTATGTTTCTTCTTTTCTAAGTACGGGTCCCACACGACCTAGATAATGAATGACATATGAAATCTATATTAGTATTAGTACATAAAATCAATCAATTAAATTCCCATCTTTAAGACCATAAAATTAAGACTATAAAAGAAAAAGATTTAATCAAAGCTAGCTTACATCCTCAAACGTCTTTTCTAAGTACGGGTCCCACACGACCTAGATAATGAATGACATATGAAATCTATATCAATTAAATTCCCATCTTTAAGACCATAAAATTAAGACTATAAAAGAAAAAGATTTAATCAAAGCCAACTTACATCCTTAAACGTATAATTGTTAAGAGCTTTCTTAAACATCTTTAGCGTTTTCTTACCAGTTCTTTCAGTTGTCATCCTAGACCAAGACCGCCTCGTACAATACTCAGAAGCACAAGAATGCTTGGGTTTGGGAATGTCAAGAAACTTCGAGAAGTGCCCGAATATCCCGGACTATAAAAAAATCAGCCTTGATTAAAAATGTACAAATTTCAACAGTTCAACAACAAAATGAAATAATGAATGCATAAACCTCACCTTTAACAATGTAGTGCAACATGTAAATGCTTTACCATGAACTCCCGAAGCAGCATCTAAACTGTAATATAGGTATGCCAAGACGGTAGTTCCCCAAGGTCATGTAAAATATGAGTTTTTGTTCACAAAGAACTTTAGATACTTGGCTGACACATCTGTCCCTTTCTTAGTAGGGAAAAGAAAAGATCCAAGAACATAAAGCATGTATGCTTTTGTTACTACACGAGAAGACAAACTCATAGGTTCTAATAAAGAAGATGACTCACCAACCTCTATTCTTCGTTACCCTTAGAATTTTTTCCTTTAAGCTTGTATGCAAAAAAATCCATAATCTTTACAAGTGAAAGAGATAATCCCTGCCCTCCAGCCATCATATCATAGTAAACTTGATCACTTTGAAGCAAACAGTCTCTAAACACTTGCTTCACATTATTTGCTCCCCATTTACCCTGAACAATTGAAACATTACCTTCAACTCTCAACCCAATTAACCTCCAAACATCCGCTAACATTAAAGTAATTTCCCCCCTTTAAAATGGAAAGTATTAGTCTTAGGTTGCCAACGTTCGGGGAAAGTTGTAATCAAAGCTACATTGTAGTATTTATAAAATTTGCCCCCAATTCTCCCTAGCCCTTGCAGATTAACTAGATTTTGAAACTTCTCAATCTCCATATCAATATCCCAACAAGGATTGTGATGAAACACTCGTAAACAGCCTGATTCCTGTAAATACAATATAATTTGTCATTCTCTAAATTAAAGAAAGCAGTGGTGAAATTGGGATTAAAACTACATTAATTAGTTTCGATACCTCCCCAATAACTATAGCTTTTGCTCTATGTGTCTCGAAGTTTGCCAACAAGGACTTATCTCATGGACCATATTCATCAACTTCTGTTTTAGAACGATTCATTGTTGTTAATCTCACCGCCACCTTCTTCGTCTGATCTAATAGTACCTTGTTCTTCTACTGGATTGCTCATAAAAGGTTCAAATTGGGCATTATCGCTAGCAGGAGCTTCATTAGTACCTCATTCATCATATGTACTAGAGTCTTCTCCAGACTCTCTTTGGGAATCATAAGAACCTTTTACATTTCCCTTTTTTGTCTCTGGGGTTTCCAAATCCTCATCTTCTTGAGGAGTCCTACTTATAGTACACTCAAAAACAAATTGGGGGTCATCATTTCCAGTATTGAGGCTCTCATTGGCAGCAGACACTTGTTCTCCCCTACCTGAAGTTGTTTAATTTCTTTTCGTAGGTGTAGTAGCCTACTCGTAGCCTTCTAGCCCCAGTCGAACACTCGAAGGCTACATTGAAGCCTACATGCAAACCTCGAAGCCCACTCAATCCATAGACAAGCTTTTCAAGATGACGCTTCAAAGCCGAAGCCTCAACTCTGAACAAACCTCGAAGACGAACTCCACATTAACATCAGATGCTTCGAAGACGAAGCCTCGACTCCACATCAGCATCAGAAACACATCGCAGACATGTCAGACGGACAGCTCACCAGATATGAATGACGCCGTTGTCGGTCCAGTCAGTTACAGTGACAGAACCAACAGACTGCTACAGTGATAGACCCAACAACTACTACAGTTTCAAAGCACAATGGCAGATCTAACATTTCTGGTGTCAACACCCACTCCGGGATACCCGCTTGATATCCGGAGGATACCCGGAGGGAACACTTGTAATATGACCTAACCTTGGTGACTCAGCCCTTCCCATATTCTATAAATAGAAAGGGTTGGGAGCCAAGGAGGGGTTAAAAAATCTCTTCACTAAACCCTTGCAGTTTACCTTCGATCACCCTGTAACATACCCAGTACTCAAACCTTTGATTCCTCAAGAGTGATATAAAATCTCCTAAAAATCCTTATCAGAGGTCGTAGAGCATCACATACTTGGCCTCCACACAATTATATTGTTAGTAGATTACTTATGTTATAGATTATATGCTTGAGCCTCCTGATAGAAGATAAACCCTGAGGTGTAAGAACCAACTTCCCCTCCGCACAAAGTTAGGCCCCTACATTTGGTGTCGTCTGTGCTTGCCCACCCTACCAATCTCCCTTGCTCATTTTCTCCCTTTTCTAACTTTTACAGATCATTCCCAATGGCACTAACCCTCCGTTCTACTTCCACCCATGCCGGCAACTTTGTCGACGGAGTGGCTACTCAGCTAGCCCGTCTTACTCAGCAATTCGCTCAGGCTGAAGAGCAACACCGAACACAAATGCAACAAGAGTTTGAGGCCGAATGACATCGCCGTTTAGTTGATGCCGATAAACAAAACCATGCAATTGACGAGTTACGCAACACCATCCGAGAGCTGCAGCGACTGCAGCCTCTAAATGCTCCTCTCCAATCTTAAGCACCAACCCCGTCGCGCGTATCTCCCCGAGTACGATTGAGGCCTCTACCATATCAAGAAGCACCCCCGGCTCATATCAGTATTACAGGTGTTGCCCCTATTATCCCCCCCACTGGCTCCATCCATCTCGGCATCCACCCCATAGAGGATTCCCCTGATTCCACCCTTCGCTCCTCCAGACACCCCAGACGCCACCCTTTCCTAGAACATCTCGGAGAGCGCAGTGCCGAACACATGCCGAACCATCGACCTCACCATCCCTGAATCCCTTGATCCTCCCCCCCCTCATCTTGCCTATTATGCACAACAAGACTTCGACTACAAAATCCAACCTGTCATCCGCGTCAGCGCAAGCCCAACTCCAAACTCATGGAATCGGTTGAATAACCCCCTTTATCCAAAGCTCCTCGCTATCAAGGTGCCTCCAAATTTCCGTGCTCCCAAACTCAGCAAATATTGCAACACCAACCCATAATCGCACATTCTCGAAATTCCAAAATGCTTTAAGCCCTTATTTCACAGCTGACCACCTGATGTGTTGCCATTTTCCTACAAGCTTCACAGATAGCCCTCTGCGATGGTACCATAACCTTCCCAGTGGCTTTATTTAAAGTTTCGAGCAACTATCCTATCTTTTCATCGCCTAATTTGCCTTCAACAAAGACAGAGAGTTCAGAGTCGATGCCCTCTTCAATTTCAGAAAATCCCCCAATGAAACCCTTGAGGCCTTCACTAAGAGGTTCCTCGATGAGTCGCGCAAAGTAGAAAACCTTGACTGCGCGAATGTTGTACTCGCGTATTCGAACGCTTTGCCAGATAATAGCCGTGTTAAAGAGTACCTGGTACTCCACAAACCACAAACCCTCGAGGAGGTGCTCTCAAAAGTCAATAGCTATATTGACCTTGAACGCCTCCAGGAAGTATATAAACAGGTGCAGCCTTCGACCACAATTATCAACTAACTTCGACAAGGCCCTTCTTCTACCCCCATACCCCTGATCGCTCCCGTCTCACAAGAGACTAAGGGCCGCAAACGCCCTCACACCGACAATAGTGCTGAAGCTCGCAGAAAATGCCCAAAGATGGTCTTACCTAGACTTACTTCCCCCATCAGCACCCTTCTACCATAGATACAGGTAGACCCCGTATGGCGTATCCCTTTCCCCATCGAGGTTAAACTAGGTGAACCTTACTGTGCCAACCACAAGTGTAACTATCACCACACTAACAAATGTTTCGCCTTGCAACGCTCTCTCGAAATAATACTCAAGGAAGGTCATCTACATCAGTATGTTGCTGACCTTTCCATCTACCTCGACGGGTCGTACCTCAAACCTTAACTGCCCCTTCGACCAACCCTGCTGAGGTCCATATCTACTAAGTTCATTTTATTAAAGTAAATAATATCGACAGCGGCCGTTCCAAGAGAAAATGCAAGCGTGTCGACAAATGCTACAAACTCACTTACCAGGAGAAGCTGCCCACCCTCATGCCATAATCAAGCCTTTGTCCTCGACCCAAAGGCATCTCTTTCATCGGCTGTGATAAATTGCATGTTTGTTTTCCCCACTCTGACCCTTTAGTCATCATGATTAAGGTCAAACACCTCAACCTCCACACCATGCTTATCGATACAGGAAGTGTAGCTGATGTACACTTCCTACAGACCGTCCAAGCCATAAAGAAAACAGACCTCATCACTGTAGCAAATGTAGAACTCAAAGGTTTTAATGGGGCCAAAGAAGTTATCGTTGGTCGAATCAACCTCCCAGTTACCATCGGCTTTATCACTCTTCAAACTAGCTTTCTCGTCATCGATAAGAAGTCTGAATATCTTGGTATCCTCGGGCGCGACTGGCTCCATGCCATGCATGCCATACCTTTGGCCTACCATCTGACCTTTTGTTTCACTATCCCATGTGGTACCTGGAATTTGAAAGGCTCTCAACCCCTCGCCCGGTCATGTAAACATCTGAAGATCGATCAGACCCAAAAACCTATCAGACTCTCATAGTAATCACTGCCTCCTTCTGTCCCCATACCTTCGATACCCGCCATCTCACCCATCGAACTCATTGTTTATATTGAACTCGACGGTCCTGGTCAAGGTACATTCATTGGAACCTTTCTAGACGAGGCAGAACGCCTCGAACTTGCAGACTTCCTTCGAGCAAACAAAGATGTTTTTGCATGTACATTCCAGGAGATGCCAGGTATTGAACCCAGCTTAGCATGTCACCGCCTCGACCTCATCCCCCATTCCACAACAGTAAAACAGAAGAAACATACTTTGGTACCACGACTTTGAGATGCATTAAACCTTGAAGTAGACAAACTCATAGCCGCGGGTTTCATCAGAGAGGTCAAGTATGCTGACTGGATATCCAACATAGTTGTAGTTCCTAAAAGGAATGGCAAGATCAGAATCTGCGTCGACTTTACCGACCTCACAAACACACACACCGAGGACAGCTTCCCCCTCCCGATCATTTCAGTGCTCCTCGTTGCTACTGTTGGACATGAGCGCCTATAAATAATGGACGCGGCATCGGGTTACAATCAGGTACCCCTCCTCCCCGAGGATCAACTTCAAGCTTCTTTCATTACTGAACAAGGCCTTTACTATTTTAATGTCATGCCCTTTGGCCTTAAAAATGCGGGTGCCACATACCAACGCCTGGTCACAACCATGTTCAAACCCTTATTTGGCAAGTCGGTTGAAGTTTACATCGACGACATGTTATGCAAGAGCCTCCAAAAATAGACCCAAATCCAGGAGTTAACCGAAGTCTTTTCGATACTTCGAACATACAAAATGAAACTTAATCTAGACAAGTGCCAGTTTGGTGTTTCGTTTGGCAAAATTTTAGGCCATCTCATCATCAAACAAGGTATCGAGATCGACCTCACCCATATCTGAGCCCTTATCGACGTGCCTTTGCCCCGAACCAAAAAAGATGTCTAAAAAGTGGCTAGTAAAATAACGGTACTCAACCGTTTCATTTCCAAATCCTCAGACCGTTGTGCTTGGCTCTTTTCCCTTTTACGTGACCAAGGTGTCCACAAAGCTAAAAAGAAAAACAACCCTAGAATCAACTGGACACCCGAATGTGAACAGGCCTTCCTTGAACTTAAAAACATACCTTGGTCAACCACCCATCATCAGCACCCCTATCAAAGGCAAAACACTCTCTTTATATCTCGCAGTCACCGATACCTTCATCAGCTCAATTCTTATTTGACTCGAATCAAACATCGAGAAACATGTATATTTTATCAGTAAAACTCTAGTACCAGTAGAATCTCGGTACACAAAACTTGAGCGTTTGCTCCTCACCCTCGTTTACACTTCCATAAAACTCAAACTATATTTTCAAGCTCACCCCATCCGTGTTATAACAAGCTACCCCCTCCGAGAAGTACTCAACCATAAAGAAAATTCCAAACGAGTACAGCAGTGGTCTGTCTACCTTGGCGAACACGACATCACATTTGGGAAGCAGATCTCCCAGAAAGGACAAGCAGTAGCCGATTTCCTTGCTGATTTCCCAGTCAAAGATGTCGACTGGGAGGAACATGAAGATGACCTACCCCTTGATCTCTCACTTCCTGGATGCCTAAACCATCAGACCCATGGAACCCTAATACAGGATGGTGACTCTTCATAGATGAATCCGCTCGGGATCGACATCGTCCTGGTTACACCTACTAATGATCGAATAGAGAAGACAGTTCAGTTAAACTTCGAATGCTCCAATAACGAGGCTGAGTATGAAGCTTTGATCCATGGC
The DNA here is from genome assembly GCA_014058105.1 of Kingdonia uniflora. Classification (NCBI taxonomy): domain Eukaryota; kingdom Viridiplantae; phylum Streptophyta; class Magnoliopsida; order Ranunculales; family Circaeasteraceae; genus Kingdonia; species Kingdonia uniflora. Next base: position 95,156 of record JACGCM010002428.1, read on the forward strand.
CTCGACCTCACACTCGACCTTGGCATCCCCAAACTTGTAGTTTTCACAAATTCCCAACTCATTCAAAGATAGTACTTCGGTAAGAATCATGCCTACGGTCGCATGGCTGAGTATGCCTCTCTCGTCCACCAGCGCATGGACCATTTTCCTGAGATATTTTCTATTACTCACTACTCTCGAGGTGAGAACATACATGCAGATTCCCTTGCCTACATAGCAGCTATGTTAGGCCAATCAGAATCTCAAACTCTCCATATCGAAGTACTCGAATGCCCAAGTATCGACCAGATGGAAGTCAATGCCATCAATACTTGGGGCGAGAGTATCGATCTAGATGACTGGCGAACACCATTCCTCGACTACTTTATCAATGCTACCCTCCCAGATGATCCCAAAGCCACATAATCATTACTAGAGAACTGTCGTAGATACACCATCCTCAAACGCGAGTTACATCGCAGATCCCCAAATGGTGTCCTCCTTCGGTGCACTCTCAAAATGAAGCCTCTACAGTCCTATCCGAACTCCATGAAGGAACTTGCGGTATTCATATTATCGGTAGATCTATGGCCCTTTGAGCCGTCTCCCAAGGTTTATTCTTGCCCAAATTGAAGAAGCAAGCCAAAGAATACGCCAAACAACGTCATGCTCATGATATTCATAGCCCCTTCTAAGACCTCTATTTTAGTCAAGTCTCTTGGCCATTTAAACGCTGGGCCATCGACCACATAGGCCCCTTTCCCAAGGCTTCAGGTAGCAGAGAGAATATCCTTGTTACAACAGATTATTTTACCAAATAGATCGAAGCTGTACCCTTATGCCGAACCAGAGAAGAAGAAGTCATTAAATTTTTATGGGAAAACATCATTACACACTTTAGCTACCCTCACATGATCTGTTGTGATAATGGTCCACAATTCCTCAGTAGCAAAGTTAGAAATTTCCTCAAAAAGTACAGTATCATCTTCTCCCCATCAACACCTTACTAACCCCAAGGAAATGGTCAAGTCAAAGCAATCAACAAAACAATAGTCGATGGCCTCAAGAAACGTGTCGATGCAAAGAAAGGACGATAGGTTCAGGAGTTATAGCATGTCCTTTGGGCCTATGGAACAACACCAAGAAAAGCAACAGGCTGTACACCTTTTCTTCTAGCCTATGGTACTAAAGTAGTACTCCCTGCTCAATTTAAAGTACCCACACAAGACCCCAACCTCCCAGACGAAGACAATGAGTTCGAACTTAGCTGCAACATGCTATGAATCGACGAAACCAGAGGCCAAGCCATCGCCAACCTCAGCCATTACCATCTATCACATCAGAAGTCATACAACAAGAAAGTTCGACCACGAAGTTTCAACATTGGAGATCTTGTACTTTGACGCGTCACCCAATCCTTAAAACCTCAAAATGCCAGCAAGCTAGCCGAATCCTGGGAAGGACCTTATGTTGTTTACAATAAAACCGACAAGGGTTCATATTACCTGATGACAGAAGACGAAGAGCCTCTACCAAATCCCTGAAATACAATGTAATTAGTATCATACAACAGGCCACAGCCTTTACCATGTTCCACTGATGTAAATACACTATAAATCAATGAACATCTTTTTTCCGAACTTTGCCTCCTATTTTCCATTGAATTTCTTGGTTTACTAGTATCATGTCAACCCTCAACCCGACTAATTTTTGGGGGCGGCCTTAAAAAAATTTAAGCTTCCAACATTCAAGCAAATTCGAGGGGAACGAATGCTCAAGAGACCGAACCCTCGGGAATGCGTTGGCGGCGAACACGTCTTACTTCACTGTGGCTTAGGCCTTCGAAGTCTAGTGAATTTCCTTGTTTACTCTAAGTATCATGTCAGCCCTCGACCCGACTGATGCTTGGGGGCGACCTTGAAAATTTTCAAACTCCCAACATTCGAGCAAACTCGAGGGACACGAATGGTCGAGAGACCGGACCTTCGAGAATGCGTTGGGGACGACCACGTCTTACTTCACTGTGGCTTAGGCCTTCGAAGTCCTGTACATCTCATGATTCCACCCAAGTGCCACAACCATCTCGAAGTTCTTTAAGCTTCGACCACTCTACAATCATTCTACACTTACAACATATGCAAATATAAGTATACATGATTATCAACAGTGTTGCTACATGCATGATGTTTCAGTACAACATATGTCAGAGAATCAGGTTCAACACAAAGTAATTCAAATCAAGTTCAGAGTACACATCAAAAACTTAGCACAGCTGTTCAATACAAATCAAGTTAACACAAATTAGTTTTAGTACAGTCCATAACGAAACATAATCAGTACAATACAAGTCAGATTTAACACAGTAAGTCAAAGCAATTACAAGTTCAAAGATCAACATTCATCATATATTACAACCCAAAAGAAAGAACATAAAAAATAGTATGGCAATCCAGTACAATACCTCATATCGGAGTGGCCGCACCATCTCTTCCAACACTCTTCAATGTCAACACCTCTAGCACCTTCAGCAGAAGGGTTTGACCCTGCACCATCGATGGTCACATCAGTTGCAGTTCTAACAGAAACAACTTTGACCACAGGAGTTGCCAAGACACCTCCTGAGCCAGAAGCAGCAATATCTACCTCTACCCCATCGGCCTGGGCAACATCTTCAGCAACAGGATCTTGGGTAGTGGGGAAACATTGCAAAGTTTCAGGATCATACCCCAAATCCTCTATGAACTCTTTCAGCCTGACAGTAACTGTACATTCGTCATCAAGCTACCCTTGGAAGGGTTTCTTTTGTTCTTCAATAACCATATCCTTCCCAGCCATTTTTGCCTCCAACACCTTCGTATGATTATGACGTTGAGCTTCAAGCCTCCTCTCGCATTCCTCCTTGATAGTCCCCAGATCTCACCTTAAAACGCCATTTTATAAAATTAGCGATGCCTCAGTACCTCGAGCAAGCTCCAGATTGTCAACAACCTCTTTTAACTTCCTTATTACCACCTTCTGCGCCTTATTGAAAGCATGCGCCCAAGCATCTGTCTGCTTGAATATTCAAGCCGTCAGTATATCTCGAAGCATGACACACTTATGAAAATTTATGAATCTCACAAAAAAATAAATATAAGCAGTTACATTGTACATACCCTTCTTCATTTGCCTCGAAGCCTCGTCCGGATCAGTGCCACAGAGTTCCGTCATCGAAGCAGCCTTAGCTCAAGCCTGCTCTTCCTGTTCGGACATGGTTAATTCTTCGTCCATATCCTCCCTTTGCGCCTTTTGCGGTAGGTTACTTTCGGTTGTTGTGCCCTAAGAGACTCAGGAAAGACCTTGCCCTTCCCTCTCTCAGCCTGTGTCGATGCCTGCTTTGGCCTCTGTCTTGAAGCATCACAAGCTACTTCGGGTACCATGGCTACCTGTTTCGGTGCCCGTTGCCTCTTTGGGGCATACTTTACCTGCCTTGTCAATTTCTCTCCCTCCATGCCTTCAACAACTTTCGAAGCACCTTCGCCTCCCCTATTCTTCTTCTTTGATGGCTTCGGCGTAATGGGTACATTTTTGAAGCAGGGAATCAATCTTTTTCTTCCTTTTCCTCATGATACCAAGCTTTTTGAACACATAATTCATCCACTCCTCATCCGAGTTGAGTATTGCGTCTATGTAATCCCTCGGATTTGACCAAACCAGGACCTAAAGATCAAACAGAAACACAGTTATCAGTATATTCGATCAATATGTCAGAAAATCTTTGACAGACAACTTACTTGGATTATAGACTTTATGTTGTAACCTATAGGTGTCCTCCCCTTCGACATTCTCATAACTACCATGTACTATAACTAAGTCTTTATTCTACCCTCAACCCGTCGAGCACAGATCAAACAACCAGGGCTTCTCTGTGTGACACTGGATGTGATAAGTGCCCACATTCTTGTTTACTTTCTTGGTGTAGAACGAGACAATGTCATACCACTCAATTAAACTTCTTCCCACACCTCGCAGTTTTACATTCATACCCTTAATTACCTTCATCATTTCATAAAAATTCCCATTCATTTGAACTGGGGCAACCTCCCAAAAGTTTAACACCTCTTTCACCAGCCTGCGGAGAGGAAGTTGCATTCCTAGCCAAATTTGGCCTCTATACGCCATTATGCCCTCTCGGGGGTTCAACTTGAAATTAAAACTTGTTTCCACCGCATTTAATACTACTCCTACCTTCAACAGACCCAATTTTGCAAGAAATCGATCTAGTTTCAACTTCTCTCTAACCAAGACAAAACCTGCGACTTCCTTCGATTCAGCCGACTCTTCCTCACTATGATCACTCTGATCCCCTTCATCCCTTTCATCACCCAAAGGCTCGACACTACCTTCGTCTCTCTTTATCTCTCCTCCCTCCATTTCTTCCTTATTACTATCCTCAGTCACTACTATCTTCCGATACCTACTATGTAAATCTCCAGTTTTGGGAATCACCATGGCCAATGGGACATCTTTTGCAAAATCTAATTCTTTAACGTCGCTGCTCTGATCCATCTGAGCATAACCAGACACACTAGCCTCATTTTCATCGATATCCTCATCTATTAGCCTCAGTCTCGAAGCTCGACGAGTACGCATCTTACCCTACAGAAGAAGAGGCACGTAATCAGATCGATACATTTGACTATTACGTGTCAATAACCTATTTTCATCTACCCTCTCCCACTGATACAAACACAGCCAAAAATTCAACCCCAATCTCAACCCCAAAGTCATTACTCTCATAATCCCAAATGAGCTACATCCCAGATACAACCGTTTCATCAAAACGCGTATTCAACCCTCATTCCCGAGGACTTACAGTCAAAATATGACTAGTCTCAAACCATCGACCCATTTTCTTTTTACATCTTCTAACAACCCCTATGGCTTTGTGTACTCAGAATTAGTTAGTCATTTTAATCGAATACCGACCTACTTCCTCAGCCAACACATTGCAACTCAAAGTCAATATTCCCCTAAAGGTAACCGTTTCTATATGTTAACATTTGAAGATTTATGTTCGATACCGCACCTACAATCTATTCACATACATTGTTTATCTGATACGAACCTATAATTTCAGTAACGTTTATTCCCATTGCATTACTTCAAAATACAAAAAATAGAGAAGACCTCCTAGTACAATCATACAAAATTCTACAGAGATCAACAAAATAACAATAGAAACCTTCAAAATACAATCCTATAAATCAACCCATCACAACCACCTCGCCACCACTTTAAGAAGAACCCGCCCAATTTTCAAACGGGCTCGCTCCGCTCGCGGAGCCTTGCTCCTCCAACTGCTCCTCTGCCTGAATGTGACATTCAGCCAAACTCGACAGGTAGAGGTAGCGTTCCTCAGCAGTCGTAAAGCAAAACTTCATCTGCCCCCAGAAGTAAGCGTAGGACTTCCCGTCGATAGGTTTTCCAGGATCCAATTCTACCAGGTCGGGCATGTCCCAGTCAAGCTCATGGTCACCGAAAAACTTCAACTTCAGTTCTACAGTTTTTTGTCCTATACGACGGTCTCTGGCAAACCCCATTTTCTTCTGGTATTAAGTGTTGAGCGTGGTATCCATAACGCTTTTAGGCAATACAGAAGAAGGAGAAAAAAATGAAATATAAGAAGAATGTGTAACGTTACCATCTTCGCAACCAATACTTATAGCCTCATTAACCTCATTTATTATTCTGTAATCACCAACATTTCTTAATTACCCCTCTTTTATTACCACCATCGGAAACCAACAATCAACCGTTCAACTTCCAACAACCACCACTTTTCTCAGCAAATGCCTCTACAACTATTTTCAAGGCCCTTGCTGAGAGGGGGCGAATGTAGTAGCCTACTCACAGCCTTCAACCCCTAGTCAAACACTCGAAGGCTACATCGAAGCCTACATGCAAACCTCAAAGCCCACTCAATCCATAGACAAGCTTTCCAAGATGATGCTTCAGAGCCAAAGCCTTGACTCTGAACAAACCTCGAAGATGAACTCCACATTAACATCTGATACTTCGAAGATGAATCCCACATCAGCATCATAAATACTTCGCAGACATGTCAGACGGACAGCTCACCAAATAGGAATGGCGCCGTTTTCGGTCCTGTCAGCTACAGTGATAGAACCAACAGACGGTTACAGTGTCAGAGCATAGTGACAGACCCAACAACTGCTACAGTATCAGAGCATACTGACAGACCTGATATTTTCGGCTTCAACACCCACTCCGGGATACCCGTTCGATATCCGGAGGATACCCAGAGGGTACACTTGTAATATGACCTAACCTTGGTAACTCAGCCCTTCCCACATTCTATAAATAGGAGGGGCTAGAAAATCTCTTTACTGAACCCTTGCAATTTCCTTCGATCACCCTGTAACACACCCAGTACTCGAACCTTCAACTACTCGACAATAATATAAACTCTCTTAAAAATCCTCATCAGAAGCCGTGGAGCGTCACATTCTTGGCCTCCACGCAAGTATATTTTCAGAAGATTACTTATGCTATAGATTATATGCTAGAAGATAAACCCCGAGGTGTAAGAGCCAACTTTCCCTCCGCACGAAGTTAGGCCCCTACAATAGAAACACGTGAAGGTTTGTTATAATTCGGATGCGTAGGATCTGCTCTCTTTGAGCTTAGCCTTTTCCTTAAGGAGGTTATTGGGGGTATCTTTCCCTTTGGTGCCATCCTATTTAAGAAAGAAAGAAAGATTACCACCAGTAAAAATAGTCATTGAATGTTATTGTCGGATAATACATATGTCGACAAATATTGCATAAATTTCTCGAAAACTATTATCGATTTCTACACTAAGCGACAATAAAGTATCAAAACCATCTAGTAATATCGCACTATAAATTGTCAACGCCATTATGTATCGACAAATAGTCATCATGTATTGCTAAAACAAATTGTAAACATTGTCGAAACCCAAAACATCAACAAATATACCAGATAAGACCATACAACAATTGTCGATTCATCACCCAAATTGACAATTACACCAAGGTATGTCCCTCACATTATGTGGTCTATTTGATGATGTTTTGGGTATATCCCAATTTTGGAGAATTTTTTAAGAAACTGTAGATTCAGAAACAAACAAAATAAATGTGTAACGGCTTTGTATGGGAAGGTGAACATAGTTACCCAATTTTCAAAAAAAAAAAAATTTAAATGATAAAACCCAATTACAAATGATTAAAAATGATCTCTTATAATTGGGAAGTACCTGGACAGAACCACTGATTAATTATAATTCCAACACCCAAAACCCTTTCAGATCAAAGATAATTACGGCTCTCAACCTGGAGAAATGATCATTTGTTTTGTCTACGTATCAATCTCTGAACAATGGCTTCTAGCTCTTTACAGCCTAGACAAATTATCTTTCTTTTTTTATCATTGTCCCCATAATTCTGATAGAAGAACGAGAGAGGGAGGGAGGGTGGGTGGGTGGCTGAGTGGGGGAGTGAAGTGAGACAAGAGGGGAGTAATGTCCACATCAGCATTTTTTTGCCACCTATACATTTTTTCCCTAAAAAATATCTTACATCAGCAAAAAAAATGTTAGAACTGTGTGGTAAGGTTTAAGTGTTTGGTAAGTGTAGCATTTTTTTAGTGTATGCGAATCCCTCCCCCTAAAAGAGATTACTTATGGGCTAATTGGGTTAGATGTTACATTATCAATAGCAAGAAGTTTTGGACTATGCAAATTCCCACATAGTGCTCTTGGGCTTGGAGGAACATTCTAAAAGCTAGAAATGAAACCAAAAATATTATGATCTACAATATAGGGAGGGGTACTGAGACCTACTTTTGCATGACCCTTGGCACCTCAAGGATATCTTGATTGACCAGTTTGAATCTCATTTTAGATATGACGGTACTCTTCATCTGAATGCTACTGTTTCTAACATTAATATTAACCATGGTGAGTAGGCTCCCCCTATAGATGCTAGATATCAACTTCCTGAAGTATGAGTTGAGCTCAATGAAATAGAGCAAGATAGTGAGATCAATAATCAAGTTATTTGGTCTCTGACTACTACTGGAGAATATACCCTCAAGAGTTGCTATAATACTATGAGACATATCAACTCTTATACTACTGGACTTCCTTAGTCTAGTTCTCTTAATGTATAGGATAGACTTTTGATTTAATTGTGTACTTATCCTTGTAGTAGTATATAGCTTTATAATCTTGTTGGATAAGAAAGATCTTCCTTGATTTGAGGAGGAAGACTTTCCTCTTATTTGTAAAGTCTGACATTATAAATAGATGAATGATCTCTACTCAATTTGAATGAGAGACTACCAAATCTTATTCTCTGATCTTAAAATGGTATTATAGCTACCCAATCCTCTTCTTTATTTATTTATTTTCTTTCTTCTTCTTCCTTGCTTTATAATGGCCGGCGACGATGATAGTTTATCTTTTAACAATACCACACAATCAACAACAACACCAACACCGGACATACCAATAATACTCGACCCATACTTCATCCATCACTCAGATAACCCTACCGCCATCCTTGTTATATCCGCTCTCTCGGGCGACAATTACCCCTCATGGCATCATGCCATCACCAAAGCTCTCAACACCAAAAACAAGCTTGGATTCATTGATGACTCCATCAAACAACCCGATCCAACCGATGCCACGGCATTGCACCAGTGGGTGCGATGCAACAATCTTGTCGGTTCTTGGATCCAAAATTCTGTCTCTTTGGATATCTGCGGAAACAACTTTTATGTGAATACTGTGAGAGAGATTTGGATCGATCTTGCTAAAAGATTTTCTCAAACCAATGCTCCTAAAATCTACCAGTTGAAGCAATCGATTGCTTCCCTAAAGCAAGACGATATGTCAGTCTCATATTATTTTACAAAGCTAAAATCGTTATGGGATGAACTCAACTCCTTCAATATTTTTAAGCCATGCACATACGGTAGTGGGAAGGTCGTATTTGATCGTTTATAACAAGATCGCGTGATGGAGTTTCTACAAGGCCTCCATGATTAATTTTCCGCGATCCGCAGTCAAATATTATTAATGGAGCCTTTCCCTAATGCCACAAAAATCTATTCCTTAATTCAAAAAGAAGAGAAGCAGCAAGAGATACACTCTACTGCCTCTCCTATCTTTGAAGCAGTGGCTCTTTCCGTTACCAAACCTAATACAAACCATTTCTGGCATTTTCTTAATGGTAGAAATCATTCTTCTAACAATACTCGAAAGCCACGATATCATTGCGACCATTGCAATATTGATGGTCACTCGAAAGAAAGATGCTTCAAAATCATTGGTTATCCACCTCGCAAACCCAATGTTTTGGGACCATCAACTCAAACGGGGAATAATGGTTCTCAATCGGCACTAACTTTTTCAAAAGAACAGTACCACAAACTCTTAGCTATGATAGCCTCAGGTAATATCCAATCTGGACCGTCAACTCTTGCAGGTATAATACTTTCTGCACGATATTCTATGTGGATTATTGATAGTGGAGTTATACACCATATGTGTTATTTCTTAACATTATTTACAACTTATAAACCATGCACAAAACCATCTTTTGCTCAGTTGCCTGATGGGTCGAATGCCCCTATTTTACTTACTAGTACTGTAACTCTTTCTCCTTCTTTGCAACTCAAAAATGTCTATCATATCCCTTCTTTCAAATTTAACTTGTTATCTGTGAGTGAGCTTGCTAGAACCAACAATTATTCCCTAACCTTTTTTCCCACTTTGTGTTTCTTTTAGGGCCATTTAACGAGGAAGACGATTGGGCAGGGCAAAGTCCATGAGGGTCTATATTATTTCCAGTCATCCCTAATGGCTTTGGCTATTCTTACTCCTCCCACGGTAGATCTTTTGGCATCGACGTTTAGGACATCTATCTTTTTGTTCATTAGAACCTTTATTAACCATGTTTGCATAATCATTTTTGTGACGTGTGTCCTCAAGCTAAACAAGGACGGTTACCTTTTCCATCTAGTACTATTACTTCTAATAAAGCGTTTCAGTTAATACATGTCGATATATGGGGTCTTTTTATGCAAACTTCGTTTAGTGGTTCTCAATATTTTCTCACCATCGTTGATGATTTTACAAGATGCACATGAATTTATCTTATGCCCGTAAAATCTCAAACCCAAAGCATATTAAAAGCTTTTTTTGCATGATCAAAACCCAATTTAATTCTAAAATCCATTTGTTTTCCTCTGGTAATGAGGCTGATTTTTTTTGTCCAATCCAAAAAAGTGCAATCCGATAACGGTTCTGAATTCATCTCAAAAGAAATGCAGATTTTTTTTTTGGAAAATGATGTAGTCCATCAAAGGAGTTGTGTGGGCACTCCCCCAACAAAACGGCGTCATAGAATGTAAACACTGCCATATCCTTTAAGTCGCATGTGCTCTTCTGTTTCAAGTACATTTGCCTATGAAATTTTGGGGTGAATGCGCTTAACTGCGGTCTACCTTATTAACAAAATGCCTTCCACCAAACTTTCGGGTAAATCTCCTTACGAACTATTATTTAATTATATGCCCGATTGTCATCGTCTTCGGATATTTGGGTGTTTATGTTATGCCCGAAATGCAAATATAAAGCATAAATTTGATCAACGCGCTATATCCGGCATTTTTGTTGGATATCCCCATGGACAAAAAGTGGATCACATTTATGATATTGAATCCAACACCATTTATACATCCCGAGATGTCACCTTTTATGAAGGCATTTCCCTTTCTCTACCATGCCTTCACCCAATATTTCATCCCATGTTATTCTTGTACCCATCGAAGACACGGGAACTTTTGATTTTGTTCCTAATAGTACTTCACCTCCTAAAAATTCAGCCCCTATTCCTAACCCAACCATTGTTTCCGAAACTCCATCTTAACCCGCTTCCGCACCAAGTACCGATACACTACCTATTCCATCTTTTATCACCTTGCCTAATGATTCCAATATCACCAACTCGATGCCTTCTCCTATACCTACACCTCATAATATCCCTGATGTCGTTCAACCATCCATTCCTAAGGAAAAACGTCAACGCCAAACTCCCCCGTATCTACAGGACTATGTTTTATCGGTCATCTCTCATGGTTTCTTAACAAGTTCAAAGGTAACATTCCCAAAAATAGTTTCATTACTTGGTTAATTGGCATTCAGATATGGTCACAAAATACAAGACAAGTTACTCAAGTGGGGTGCAGTGGAGAGATCTATTTGTGTTTTATGTTGGTCTTGCTGTCAGAATGAATTACATTTGTTCTTTCTTGTAGCTATTCTAAACAAGTTTGGCAAGCTCTTTTACAGGTAATGGACATCACTAGAGCTGCAACAGATTTCAATGCAGAGTTGCTTTGATGTATTCAGTATACAAAAGGAAGCTCTATTCAGGGAAGGATCTTTAAACTCTTATTGAATTGTTATATATGCTCTATATGGGATGAGAGAATTAGTAGAATTTCTTATGAAAAAGCTTCAACTTGCACTGTTAAGTGACATGAAGCTAAAGTTATAAGGTACTCTTGGAGAAAGCATGCCTAGAATAACCTTATGCCTAATACAAATGGTTCTCTTACTAACATGGGTGGTATATGTACAATTCTAAGAGATAATGAAGGCATTGCTCATGGTGCTTGTGCTGAGGGAGTTGCTTATCTGACCATCACTGTACATGAGCTGAAATCTATTGACAGAGGGCTTGGCATGGCAATCAGAATTAATAGAAGAATAGAAGTGGGGTGTAACTCTATTAGTATTGTAAGATTCATCAATGGGAGTTATGCTCGTCCTTGGAATGCAAGGAGGTTGTCAGAGCAATCAAGCAAGGTTGAAAATTTCAAAGTTATTTTCTATTGAACACAATTATTAAAGGCCAACAGAGCCCTAGATTTATTAACAAATTTACTGCCAGAGGTTGGTTACCTTGTTGAGCCAACTGACTTCAGTGTGGAGCTTCAGAAAATCCTAGATGAAGATGCCAATGGGCCAATCTATCTCAGATTTTCAAAGTGAGATGGATGTTTTTGGGTTTAGATAAACTTGACATAGAATATGGTTATGAATCGAGTCACTCAACGTTTAATGGTTCTTGAAGGTGCATTTAGCTTGTTAGTCCATCTGCAATAAGTAATTATAATGGAAGATGAACAATGAGCTAATAAAAAGTTGTCTCATAATAATCAGAGCCTAACTATTTATATTGATAAATATCATTACCAATGGCCAATTTCATTTTTTTATTTTCTTTCAACAATACAAAAATGAAAATGTAAAATGTGTTGGATAACAAGCTATTCTACTGAGCAATCATACACACATAGATATGAGAGAAGAATAAATAGCTTATTATTGATAGGTTGTTCTGTGTTACAATTACTGAACCCTGTTAGGGGTTAAATACTCTTTCTGAAACTCTCCCCATAAACCCTAGTTTATATGGGTTGTGTTAGGATTCCAGACCTCAACCGAGTTAGGTTCCCAACTTGGGTCGGGCCCAACTCTAAACACTCCCCCCAGGATGACTTGCCTCATCAAAACCTCTGCCTAGCAAAACCCCGTTGGGCAAAAAGTTGTGCAAGGAAATAGTACAATCATATGCCCTGTATGGGTTGTAGACGCGTGTACGTTGCCTCATCAAAACCTCTAGTTAGTAAAATCTTTTGGGACAAAAACTGTACTATCAGGAAAAAAAAATACAACACGTATGTGTCCACGTCAGGTTGAGACTACTCCCCCTGACGTCAATCTTCATCAAGATCTATCTTCTTGAGATTTATCTCCTCGAGATCTATCTCCTTAAGATGTATCTCCCCGAGATAATGATGAATAAAAAATTTCGCATGTCGATTCTGTGTACTAGCTGTTTGAACGTAAGTTATGCAAGAGTCTTCATGAATACGTTTGCAAAGTTGTCTTTTGAAATATCTTAAATAACGTCAATCGCATTCGCCTTTTGTAATTCATTTGTATGAAAGGACTTTTGTGAATTGTGTTTTGTTCTGTCGTCATTGATAAAATCTCCATTGACTTCAATGATGCAAGCCGAGTTGTCTTCATACATAGTCGATGCTTTATCTTGGATAGAACATGCCACAACTTCAATTAAAGTGATATACATTGGAGCACAACCATCATTCTCTTCCAGCTTCATGAAGTATAAGAATTTCCTCGTGGTTCGAAGATGTAACTACCGCCGTTTACTTTATCGATCTCCAAGAATTTATTGTATCCTCGTACATAAACATATAGTCCATCTGACAATGGCCTCTTTGTGGGTCTAACAAGTATTCTGTATCGGGGTACCCTATAATTTTATGTTTACCATTTTTGGGTTGAACAGACCCCAGTCTTTCGTGGCGATCAGATACCACAGAATGTACGTGATCTCATTCCAGTGCCTTTGGGTAGGAACAAAATTATGGCAAGCTAAAATAAATAGTTTACCGCGAATGAGTCATCGGGTCTAGTATACCCAGCTAACTATAGCAAAGCACCTCTTAATTATGGCGTTACGGCCCTAAGAGTCTTTCCTCATTAGGATGGTGAAAGATATCATTTTTCACATCTAAGTGATAGACAACAATAAGCGACTTAGTACCGTGTGCTGCATCCATACTGAAGTGTTAGATAACTCTTCCGATATATATCCTTTGGTGTACGAGAATGCCACTATCAAGATGTTCGATCTACAAATTGAGATAATACTTGGTTTCCCAAGGTCTTTTATTTCGAATTCCTTCCTAAGGTATTCGATGGCTCTCGCGATCTCCCCCAAAGTTCTAATGATATCCAAATTATTTAGTATACTGTTATGATAACTTAAGCCAATATCTGTATTCTAAATAAGAACGCATTGACAGATAAGAATATTTGCAAAGTCCCCGACCTTCAAATACTCAGTCAATTTACTGTGTCATATGGGCCCGGATTACTTTTAAGTCAATAATTACTTTTCCAGTTTTATTACGTACGCAACTCGTGTGGGTTAGGATTAATTGCTTTTAGAAGCTTATACCTCCCCGAGTGGCTTCATGTAGATATCTATATCTAGTTTCCCATATATATACATAGTAATTATATAAGACGAATGTCTAGCTTGTCCTTGACAACTTGACAGACTGATTAGTACTAAAATGTTATAGCGTCCCTAACAGGATAATAGGTCATATTATTATTTATGTCAGATATCTTAGAGAATTCTTGAGCTCCGCTTGGATACCAAATACCTACTTTGGCTAATATACATCAACACACAGCCGTTTACAATAATTGGTTCTAAATTCTCATTCTTGATGATGAGCACAACAACAAATATGAACACATTGTCAACAAATTACTATTGAACAATCCTATGTTGTGTCATTACAAACTTTTAAGTAGATCGAGATATTTTTATTATCATACTTATGTGCCACACCAGGCTTGTCTCATAATGCATCAACTGGTCCCGTAATTACTATTGACTCATCGATGAGTGGTTACATCCCCGATGAGCCGACAACACCACTAGTCATATTTATCCCTTATTTTATAGCTCCTCGGCTCAGAATACTTTCTTTCAACGGTGCTTCATACTAAGCGCGAGCCTCAGATTCATTTGCGGTACAAATTCACCTGGAACATTCAGTTATGTAAATGCATTACCTGTAGGTACATGCGCCTATGATACTTCACCAGTGTCTATGAATGTGTCTGGCAATTTATTTGTGGCCTATTACAAGTTTGTAATCCGTTGAACCTTATTGTCACTTAAATTATGTAAAGTGATCTAGAGGAGACAACTATAGTATTTTCCAACTAATCTTGGAAATATATATCCTCAATACTGACTGTCATATCTCCCCCCCAATGCTGGGATTATCGTCTCATCAAAGTAATAATCAGCCCTGCAATATAAACATCGCCAATGGGTTTCAAATATCTAGTGATAGATGCGAATCATAACCCACATAATACCAGGCCGACGTTGGGGTCCCATCTTCATACGTTGTAATAGTGCGATTGGCACCTGTACGAAATCATTCAAATGTTCGTCAATGGGCGACACCGGGCACCGACCAAGTTACTAGATGCTTTGGAAAAGATTTGATGATTTGCTATGGGACGAATCCAAATCAGTGTTATAGGAGATAAAATGCATGGCCCACACACTAGCCAAAAGTTGTGATCATAATAACAGTGGCCTAACGATTATCCTAAATCGCTTGATTAGGTTCTCCACCAATCCCAAGTTGGATATGGTATAGCGCACTCACGATGCTCAATCATCTATCCCTTTTAGTGATAAAATGATCATCAAAAGTATGTGAGTCAAACTTGCAAGCCCCTGCAAGTCACATCGATCGACTTGATCGGTTATTCCAAGAACTGAGCCTATGATCGAATAATCTAAGTGAGAACTTATACTAGCGTCGCATTCCTAGTTGTTAATAACAGGCAAACGTAAGACCATCTCTAAGATGTGTCTATTATGGCCATAAATACTCAAGAAGACTACTATGTGGATGGATAGGTGTGGGTCTTTATAGATGCATTTAGGGCAAAGGTTAAAAATCCCACTCCACCATGGTAATACTATAACAAACAATAGACTTTCCTTTAAAGCAATCATTACACGTACACTCTCTAGATCTTCTCTCACTTCAAAGAAAGTCGAGATATATTCTCGATAATCCTCCTCATTATCATATAATGGAGTAGTATATTGGAAACCGTTTTAATAGCATATTTCAACCTTTAAATTCATGTCAGGCTCTTTTTTTTCGTCTTTCATGTCAGCGCTAGAGATAAGGGCAAATGTAGCCCAAGAAATAAGGATTGAGCTAGAGACGGAGTCTTAATAAACTATGGAAGCCTTTTTCTCCCCCCTCCCCCCTATAGTCATTTTGCTAACTGCATAGCTAATAGCCGAAGACCCCGGGCGCACGTTAACAACTCACCCCGATATGAGGGAATTCATAGAACCTTGTCAGTCATTTTCTCTGATAGTCTTTATGTGATAAGCATTATCATGTATATCTCTAAAACTTAGTAAAATTTGGCTAGATTTACTGGCGTATAAAATAGACAAGATACCCCGTATCGTACCGTTAAAGAGTAATAGCGTGACGCACTCAGTGCGTTCTATCATGTTGGTCGTGCCAATGATATTGTGACATCCCCGATGCATAAGGTTAAAGATAATAAATATGTTCATATCTCAAAAGGATCGAGTGCGTGGTAATAATGTCTCTTAGACATGTGTTGCCACTCATCCGATTATCGGTAATGCTTAATAAACAGATAGATCCATAGGCGGATTGTATATAGTAGATCAACTATCATACATGGAATTTAACTACTTCCCAAATAATAAATTCTCATAATCAAAGATCAATCTCATTGATGTGATACCGAACCAGTGCATCTCACGAACATTCTATTAAACTAACCAGTAAATAGTTCCCAACTCAGTCAATGATAGTACTAATAAAGCAAAACGACTACTATGCAAAAAGTAAAGTTATTACTTAGCAATGCTCTCTAGGTGACATCTACTGATAATTTTCTACTGATACTCATAAAACTTGATCCAAAGCTACATTGGTATTATAGGAAAAATCTAAGGCGTGGTGAGGTCTGCGCCAGCTGTGATCACGTGATAAATCAGGGTTGATCTCTTTAGATCGTCTGGGGTACTTTGTAATCCTATGCCCGACTATCTCGTATTCATTTACGAATTCTTCCTATTTTATTTTGGTCCATTGGTGAACTTCATGTTCCCCTTGCCTCATGTTACTAATGGCTAGGATTTTAATCCTGCCGTTGTTGCCACCTCTCATTTATCCACAGTTGCGACCCTGTCTGCAACTTCCCCTGTCACTAGGCCTAACATTTTGTGACCATGGCACATGCTTACTCTTAGTAGGCATAAGCTTGAGGTTCTTAACCAATAACTCATTACTTTGCAAAGAAATGAGGAAAACTTAAATTAGGTCTGTGTGCAATATTTAAAGCGTAGAAAGTTTAATAAAATATTCTCAATATTTATATTTACCTCAGTTATTTCTCCACATAACTTCGTAGTGGAGTTGCAATGCCGAATAAAAATTCTACCGCAGTCATACAATATTAGAATAGTATAGGATAATTCATTATCATGTCTTCCTGAATATGGAGGCGGGGGTACAAACAAAGCTCCTACTTTATTATTTAGAGACTTATTATTCTCAACAATGGTCTTTTCCAAATTCTGCAATAGTAGATGAATTTCAGTATCCATACATGTCAAGTTTATTAGTACCAAAAAAGTGTTGAAGTATGGGAAGTACGCAATGTTCTGAATGTAGCCAACATCTATTATGCATGTAGACCAATACCAGTAGTACTCAATAAACATTCCTTGCATAAAGGCAATTCAAAGCATTCAAGTCAGTGATTCCAAATCATTACTTGTAGGTAAACCTTGTCCATATCCTATTACTCATAAAATCTTTTTTAAGTATAAGATATTGCGATCCTTATTCTAATAACTAAGGTGCTATAATCTCTAAAGTTCTATAAAGTTTGTATATTCTAGCCAAATGACATTATTTGCTACGAATATGAGGGGTTTAGATGTTTAGCTGACAAGTGGTCCCACCCTAAAGTCTATCGAGTTCACAAGATAGGTAGATTAGTCTTATCTTTGAACTAACATTCTAAGGTACTATAGGTTGTTATTAGTACCTATATATCTCTAAATATTATCAAGTAATATCTAATTGTACCTAGATACGTAAAATTAGTTCCTCAAATACCAAATTTTTAAAAAATAAAACTAAGTCAATTCCTAGTTGATCTCTAATTATTATCTTTGACATTTAACCATAATTTAGATATGACTCTCAGTCATATTCTAAATTAGTCTTGATTTTCATATTATCTATGATCTTTGGTCAGGATAATTAGTATCCTAGGGGAATACTATTAATATCCTATAAATTATCGTAAGATACTTAAGTAGGTATTAATCTATATTCTTATATCACGTATAAGTTTCCCGGTTTTCCTATACAAGGCACCCGCTCCCAAAAAATTTAAAGCTACCCCCACTGAGATTCTAAAATTTTTTGAATACTATCCTGATTTTTAGCCCAAAATTGTTATATATCCTCTTGATTTCCTACATTCTTTCATAATATTTTATATTATCTTTAGCAAATTCTTCTAATATTTTTCTCCTAAAATATTTCTAGTATTCTTTCCTCGAATCTCTCTTTTGCAACTTTTTCTTGGACTCTTTATTTCCAAAATCTCCCCTTATTTGTTTTGTATTATTTCCATTAAAACTTCAAATGCCAAAATACACAATTGGGCAGACTACAACTCCGTATCTCAAATTGCTAATGCTGTTAGAGTGTCATCAAAGTTGAACATAAAACTTTTATATTTCTTTACTTTAACTTTAAAAAAAAATATTCGGGCCTGCTGCCTTCGAACCCTTGATATATTGTTCACTTAGATCATTTTTCCTAAGAAATCATGCACACACATAGATATAAGAGAAGAATAGAGAGTTTACTATTGATAGGTTGTTTTGTGAACCAGAGAATAATAGAGAGCTTATTATTGATAGGTTGTTATGTGAACCCTTTTAGGGATTAAATACTCTATTTAAAACTTTCCCCGTAAACTCTAGTTTATATGGACTTTGTTAAGAGTCCAGTAGGACATCCCAACCGAATTGGTTCCCACCTTGGGCCGGACCCAACTCGTAACCAAAATGAAGTTTTTGTCTTTCCAGTTTGAGTGAGTTTCACGAATAAAAAGGAATCCCGAAAACAGATCATAAGGTAAAGGGACTCGGTGGAGGGTAAATAATAGGTGTTTCACTCATAGTCATGTTACCATTAGGCATATTAGGAGCAACAATATCTTCAAAAATGACAGGGTTAGCCTGTATTACTCTCTCCAGGATTACCTTCTCCCCATCGACTTTAGCCAATACCTCGAAATGCATCCTCACGGATTCGGGCTTCGTCTTCCACTCTGGAAACCCCTTCAATGCTTCATCTCCTTCTTCAATGCTTTCTCAACTTTGAAGACAATCTTAACAAATATTTGAGCCAAAGCATCTACTTTCAGCAACCAAAATGACCCTTCCACCTTGGCTTTCTCACCCAGTACGGAATACAACAACATCTCAAATCCGTGAAGATTAGAGTTTGAACCGTTTATCGACGTTAGAGGCCACATTGTTGCAAATCTATCTAGTGCCAATAAAGTCATTTGTTCTTAGCCAATGGTGGTAGGAACACTTTCATTTGTTTTGGTCCTGGAAGGTGAAGAGAGTTCCACTAAGCCTGGTACTAGACGCTTGAGCTTGTTAGCTGAGGATGAGAAAGTAGGGGAGGTGAGGGAGGTTGGACCCACTATTCATAGAGAAAGTATTGGGCTATCTTGGGAGCAAGAAGCTGGTAAAGATGATCAGCCAGACCAGAGGCGAAGCCAATGTTATTATGGTTTAAGGGAAGTGGGAAGTCAAGCGGGTACCGCAAGCTAACGGATCTAGCACCCTTAACTATCACCACAGTACCGTCTACTAATATTACTTTCTTAAGTACACCAGCATCAACATCATACTGCAAACAATTAATAACATAAAATTAGTCATCCTAAAAAAAGTTAGAATTTATAAACAAAGGGTGTCCCGAGTTACTATGCATGTAACAAATCAAAGAAATTCGTCGAGGCTTTGCGTTGGAAAAATATTAGTGAGTACAATATAACAGTTCTAACTAAGTAATTGCTTTGGGGGTGTTAAAATTAGAGCATTGGAGAACCCAATTGAGAGAAAAATCATTAGGGTTGTGAGAAATCGTGATTGGAGATGATCCATTGTTGAAGATTAGAGTCTAAAATTAAAATCAAAATCAAAATTAAAATTGAAGACACATAATTTTGGTTTTTCGGTTTGTCGTTGTTATTGTTGTTGTTGTTTCAAGGCTAGGATTGCAATTTTTGACGAATTTGGGATCCAACGGTTGAGATTCATTTTTTCGGACAAAACTTGTGTTCGAACTGACAAGACTTATTTATTCTATCTCGATGCTTGCGATCTGAAAGATCAACCGCTAAGACCCAACCAATATGGTTGAGTCTCTTTTTCTTATTATAGATAAAATAAAATAAAAAACAGAACAAAGTGAGGAACAAACTTTGTCAAGGAATCAAACTTTAGTTTTGAGTAAGTGAAACAATACATATTTTTGCTAGAAGTACAAGATGCCTAACCTACAATGACAATTCTAACTTGCTTAATAAGAAATACACAAAAGTTGTAACAACTAATACTACATGAGAAGATCACAATAATAGAAAGAAGAAAACTTCATACCACGAATATCATCATGACTGATTAAGTGGATGCTCGACAAGTGTTAATCCCGTCCTTACAATCGCTTGTGAGATTATTGAAGGTTTCTATTTGTCAGAAAGTTACGGCAATGATTGTGAAGATCAACATAGCAAATACAAATACTATAAAACAAAGATTTCTAATCATTGCAAGAATATTTTGCCCGATATTCTCAGGCCGGAAACTTTCATATCTCGATAGAATGGACCGGCCAAACATCTTCCCACCAGCTACATAACAAAGAACCAACCACAAATTAAACTCAAGTTTAAATGAGAGGTAACTCGCTTAAAGAAGTATATAGCAATGCATATCCGCATTTAAAACTTACAAAAATGTACACTCTAACAGATACATGAGCATACAATGTTTACTACAGTTTAGTATTTTTTGTACCGAGTGCTTGATATATGGGAGAGGATTTAGAGACACTTAAAACCAAACATTCAAGTCTCACTCAATACCAACCACTCATCTCTATTAGATGAGTGGCTCTCAAAATTAGATATTTCATATATAGGAAATGAGGTTGAAAACCAAATAGTGTATCCTACCCCACTTTCTCTCTCTCTCTCTTCAGTCACATCGTGTTTCTCTCTTTCTTCCCCTGTTTTCAAATTCAAAAAAATTGGTTCTCATGTAACTAGATTTTTGGATAGGAGTATGTAGTAGAAGAATGTCAATGTAACGAGTTTTGTATTTCCTCTTTTGTAGCATGTGATGTAATGAAGGCTTTCAAATAAAATGAGCATTGCGTTGGACATTACTTGTGTTTAGTTTCTAATATTTTCTTAAATAACTTGCGTTGGACAACTCACAATTGTTTCTTTTATGTGTGAACTTGTCAGTGTGATCGACAATGGAAGACTCTGTAGCTAAAAATTAGAGTAGAGTTATTCGTAACGAGTCTCTAAAAAGGTCTGAAAATAAATGTATTATTGACCCGTTGTTGGGGAAAGCCCATACGAGGGTCAACATTTTTATGCTGTTGAGGACACACGTCTGTACTACGAACGATATGGAAAAGAGCAGGGTTTTTTCACCAAGATACGCAATTCTACTAAACGCTCGAGATCGGATGATATAGGCAGAGCCCACTTCTGTTGTATGAGTAATAGCTTCTAAAAGATAAACCATGGGATAGATCCAGATACTAGTAACATATCTGGCAATAGAAGATCATCTGACAAGTGTGGGTGTAAAACGACAATGAATATTAATTGAAATACCAAAATAGGAAAATATATTGTCACAAGTTTCACGGATATCCATAACCATAAACTCGTATCTCCGCGGAATCATCATCGTATGAAGGTTAGCAGATTCTTTCCAAAAGCAGCAAAAAACTTGACAACAACATTTGAGCTCCACAATATTTTGGTGAGCAATGTCTCGGCATTATTCCCAGATCGAACCTTCAACAAACGGGATTGTTACAACTACAACGCCAGGGTAAATAAGGAACGACTAGTGATAAGAGATGCACAAGCCACATTGGAGTGGTTTAGGAAGAAACAAACTGAAGATCCGATGTTTTATTTTGACATAGAATTTGATGATGAGGGCCGAGCACTATATTTTTTTTAGATTGATGGACGTTCAAGATGCGCATACGAGGTATTTGGAGATGTCGTCACCTTCAATACTACGTATCGGACCAATGTATATAGGATACCTTTTGCTCCGTTTGCAGCGATCAACAACCACTACCAAACAATTCAATACGGATGTCCTCTACTAAGGAATGAGCAAGAAAACACATTTGTATGGTTGTTCCATACTTGGTTGAAGGCAATAAACTACAAGCACCCTGTTTTAATTATCACTGATCAAGATGTAGCTATGGCCGCTGCTATTCCCAAGGTAAAGAAGGAGTTCGAATTGGACAGACTAACAAAAGACAAATTATCGATTTACCATATAGGTCGACAATATAATAGATATATAACTCTAATTGTACTTAGTATTTGTCGAAATCGACAATATTTTATATGCAATGCATCATGCACATTGTCATAATTGTTGAGATCGACAATATTTTAATTCATAATTCCAATGTTATATATAACTCCAATATATTGTCGAGTACAATCATGTATCGATATTTTATTGTCGACCTAGGATTCTAATCAACAATATCATAGATTATAAAATAATGTCTCTAAATCATTCTATGTTCCCCTGGTTTATTTACAGGTCTTCCCCAACACCAGACATCGATTTTGTCTGTGGCACATTATAAACAAATTTCCTGAAAAGATAGGCCGTATTTATCGGGAACCATCTACATTCAAAGAAGATATTGATTCGATAATGCATGACACATATGAGGCT
The DNA here is from genome assembly GCA_014058105.1 of Kingdonia uniflora. Taxonomy (NCBI): domain Eukaryota; kingdom Viridiplantae; phylum Streptophyta; class Magnoliopsida; order Ranunculales; family Circaeasteraceae; genus Kingdonia; species Kingdonia uniflora. The sequence continues at coordinate 117,925 of JACGCM010002428.1, forward strand.
GTAGAGTTTGAAATAAGGTGGATAGACCTAATGAAGAAACATAAATTTGATGATAACCTTTGGATGCAAAGCATCTTCAATATTAAACATAAATGGATACCATTATGGAATCGTTTAACCTCCTATGCAGGCATGAGCAGTACAGGATGAAGTGAGTCCACAAACAACTTCTTTAATGGTTGGTTGCCAGTAACAACTGGGTTGTACAATTTTGTGACCAAGTATGAGATTGTACTTTTAGAGGTATACGAACGAGAGACTGGAGAAGACTTTGCATCAGAATACTGATATCGTCAAGTTGGTCCTTATCAAGCTCTACTAAAAGATGCTGCAAAGATTTACATAGGAACAATGATCTACAAACTTTAGGATCAGTTTGACCTGGTTGTCTGCTTTATTGCAATAGAAAGAAACATAGAAGGCAACCTTTGACAACTTACGGTGAAGTCCCATAGTGGTCGTACCGAGTCATTTAAGTTGAATATAGACTTAGAGAAGCTAACTGGTAATTGTGGAAGTAAGTTTCTTGAGTATGTTGGACACCCATGTTGTCACCTCCTGAAAGTTTTCTCGAAATACGACATTCTCAAAATACCTGAAGCTTTCATTATGACAAGGTGGAAAATTGGTATAAACAAGTTTTCAAGGTAGTATGATAAAAGTCAATTGGGAGGAAAAAGCTTATGACATCCTTTACGTCATAGCCACCCTTCGTACAACAAAATTATTTGAAAGGGCCTCGAAGATGAAATCAAGTTTTGAATTTACAGCTTTGAAGCTAGACGAGATTGAGTCCAACCTTGGTTACTACGATGATTCTTTAATACAGACAGATACATCGTAACCAAACATCTCTACTTCTTTAGCAGATTCTATGATGTCTGGAACTATCATTTTAAACCCTCTCGTTACTCAAACAAAAGGACGAGTGAAGACTGATCATAAGAAAGGGGCAAGATGGAAGGGGGGATGGAAGAAGCTGTTATGAAGAAGAAGAGAACATGCAAAATTTGTGGAGTACTTGGCAACCATGACAAACGGACATGCCCACTTCTCAAAATGAAGATAGTGGAATCAAGTAAGTACATATTCGATACTATGCATAAACGCCATATTATCTGTGATTTCTCTATAATGTGTTTCCCATTTATTTACCCCGTATTTATAATCGAAATGAATTCTATGTATGAGATAGTCATAGGGATTATGTTCAGCCGTTGCAAGATAATGTTGACAACAAAAACATCTACAAAAATAGAAGTCTACATGGCATCAATCTGTAATTGATTATAATAATTTTGTATTTAATAATTACTACTGGCGAAGCATAGTAGTGGTTCATTCAATATTTACTTTGGTTTGATAATGGAATTTAGGATAATAGCAATAAACTATTTAAAATTTAGGGATTGTGTGGCTTTATGCACCCTCTATGAATTTGTAGATTGTCGAAAATACAGTATTAAATTGTCGGCTTATGTAATAGATCGACTATAATTTAACTAAATTGTCGAGTTCGACAATATTATATACCCCTAACTCTAATTACACTTGGTAATTGTTAGGCTCGACAATATTAAAATGCATAATTCCAAATGTAATACCAAAATTTTCGAACTCGACAACATTATATATTGCAAGTAACCATATACATTACAAAAATTGTCAAAATCGGCAATATTTTATTTTTTAGCTTCAAGTGCACTGTTAAAATATTCTTCACAACCAATATGTACATACTTTGAACAGTCAAAAAAGAGATTCAGCTGAACTAACATAAATGTGTATACTATAAAAATAAATCAACAAGGGCCACTTTTACAAAAAATTATATACTGTGATATACAAACAGTGAGCTAACAGAACTGTGATATACAAAAAATTGATAACCAAGTATGCATACTACTAATAAACAGTGAGGTAACAAAAGTGTGATATACAAACATTTGGTCGACAACCCTATCTGATTGTCGACAAACCAACAACGATCATGTCTTAAATTTATACCCCTTTACATTGTACTCTCTAAGTAATGCCTTGAAGGTCCTTACCCTGACATTAAAATAACTACTAGTTGTTCTTTCACAAAAGATAGAGGAATTTCTAGATTTGCATGACCGTAGAGAATAGTAGAAATTGGAGACATTAGTGCATCAAACTTTGGAAACAAACGAATGTAATGGTTGTCCGCCCCCAAACCAAACCACCAGTACTTCTAGTATCCATAAGAAGATTTTGGAACCTCTCCTCATTTGAAGTAGTGTTTCTTTTACGTGCCCAAAAGAGGGGTAAGAATGTATATACTTCAGTGTGGCTAATGAAGGCCATAACCTTCTCATAGTAAGTGGATAGTAAATGCATCGTATGCCTATACTCTACATGCTGATTACCAAAAGAACACGTCTGCAACAGAATTTAATACGCGTTCTCACCGTCTAGAGTGAATTGTATACCCAATGATTGGCTGAAGATACTCTTCCAAAATGTGGGGTCCCTGCAGAGAAAGGTTTTCAATGATTTTATTACATCTGGGAATCTATGTTGGCTCTGGTGCTGAATTGCGGCGGTAACCCTAAATGTAGAATTGTTATAAGTTGTTTCGATGCCATGAACATCTAGAAGATACTTCGTCCACGGTTGGAATAAAACTTCTTGTAACTTCTTCTTCTTAGCCATATTCTCCCTCCTAGCAATGACAATATTTTCAAGAGTTACCCCCGTGGAAACCAAGTCTTCTTGATAATCTCCATTGGGTCCTTGCTATACAATTGTGAAGAATCTTTCATTCTGGTCAAAAAGTTCTTCAAACGTTGGGTCTACATGTCTCTCATCCCTTCACTCGCCAGCACCTTCTTCAATGATTGACGCCAAACCTCCTGCAACAACAACAACTAGATATTATAGTAGACACTAATAGGTACATCACTAAAGCTTATGAATAACGACATGACATGGGGTAACATAGTTACAAGATTTAGGAATAGGTCATACCTATTCATTGTTATTTACTTCAAAAAACTTATTCATCTCTTCAGCATTAATCAATTTCTTATGCTGAAAAAAATTCCAACATTAGGATTAACAATGAAATAAATATTTTATTAAATATATATGGATATGGGGGGATTACGAGATCGTTAGTTTCCTCCGTAACTCTCGCAGCTTCTTTCTTGTACTTGGATGTCCAATTCAGTATCTGTTCCAATGACATAAAGGAGATGAGCATCCAGTTCATGTATTTGGATTTAACAGTCAATTATTGTTGATTTCAAAAATAATATGTTGTTTAACTAAATAAAAATTGTCGATTTCGACAATACTATGTTGTATAACCAAAGACATATTGTCGAAATTGATAATTACTTTTGTTATTATTATCGATATATTGGTTAATTTGACAATTTTTATACATCACTGAAACCATAACCAAACAGATATTGACCATTTTTATCAAGTTGAATGGAGCATATAATTATCCCTAACATATAACATAAAAAATATACTCAAGTACTTCATAAAATAAAACTTAAATAAAGTCAATACTATCATGGGAAACCTAGCCAAGACATTCCATTCACTGGATTATCAAACACAAACTCCAATTCACTAACTAAAGCTAATATCATTCATTTTGAATGACTTACAAAATCTTCTTTCGCAATCAACTTCTACTTAAGTTTCTCATTCGCAGACAACAAGTCATCATACTTCATTACTAGGTTTATATCTGTCATAGGCTGATGTGAGTGGAGGATAGATAGTTGTTCAAAACAAGCAGCACAAGAAAAATGTTACCAGAGTTAGAAATAATGCGGCCACAAACCAATAGATCGCATACAAGTGTGGGTAAGCTCACAGGTGTAGCAGGTGGAAGTTACAAGTCTATCTGCTCCATCAAAAGGGCATTCGCCCCTTTTAGTGACTCATTCTCTTTAGACTGTACACATTTGCAAAATAATAATACGCCATGCAAGAATAATTAATGGGCTCCAATAAGTAATAATATTACACGCCACATTACCTTTTTATTCAACTCAATGGATAAGCTCACATTTGATTCTTCAAGGCCAAATTTTTACCTTAGCTTTGCCTCCAAACTTGTATTTTTCTCTTGTAAATTCTTGCACTCCAATATCTACAAACAAATATATTATTACAAACATCATGGTTTGGAATAAAACAATCAATTGAGGGGATAAGGATATCTGCCTACCTTCATATATAGTTGAGCCGGTAGATCTGCGTATGCTAGTGGCACATTGCTCGTCAAGTACACGCTTCAGTTGCATGTCTTCCTTCATTTGATCAATGATTTCTCTTAACAAATTGTACTCACTTGTTTGAGGTTTAGAGGAGATGAAACAATTAATCTATAACCAATTAACACTGCACATGTGAATTTCAAAATTGTCAATCTAATAAGGATTCGGCAATTTTCTAATGTGTCTCACGATATTACTATCGATCTCGGCAATATTACATTTAGATGAATTCACAAACAACTACATAATTATTGAGCTCGACAATATGATATATTTTTAACTTCACATATATGAAGATAATTGTCGAACTCGACAATTAAATATAAAGATAATTGTTGATAAACACTAACATTAACTATGGATAAACATTAACCTTCTCTTTTAGGGCCTCTACTAGCTTTAAGTTGGTTTCAGACTCTTGATCTTTATCTTCTTTAAGCTTTTGAAGTTTATCATTTAATACTTGATTTACTGATCCAACACGCAAGATTCAGCCCGTGTTAGCATGGTATCATGGGCATTTGGAGATAGAGTAACATGCTCATTCAGCTACAATTTAGTGAACATAATATTAGATAATAAATATTTGAAGCAAAAAGGAAGGGAGTGAACATAATATAAAGGAAGATGTACTAATCGATGTATGATATTGTTCACCACCAGCTTTATAGTGGTCCATGGGGGTGTCACCATCCTCATTGACTTGTGAAGCTTGGTTCTTTGGATGAATTCCAAACTTCCCAACATCATCATCTACTCCTAAGTCAATGGTAACGGGACAGATCGTCATCCACGAGATAGTGGCAAACCACTCTAAGTAACCCTTCGTACATAGTGGAGACCCCTCTCGTACCCTCCGCCCCCTTTTAGCCTTCTTCAGTATCCAATCCTTCCACTTCTTTTCAGAGATGCAATCAAGCCACTCATACTTAGGGTTGTATTTGCTTGGCTCTTCGGAGATCCAAAGCATGGATACCTCAAGACACAAAGGCTTTATGAGGATACCTTATTCCCGTGAGAATTGCCGCACAACCCTATTTGGGTAGTAGGGCTGAACATGGTCTGGACTTGCTAGTGCACCAAAGAAATAGGAGATCTCCTTGAACCCATGTACAAAATCCCATATATCTCTATACAGGTTCCATACAACCTACGTGAAAAATAACCCAAATATATTATGTTAAGAACAAGAAAATATAAGAAAAAACTTTACAAAGACAAAAAAATTAAGATTAAAGCAATAAATTGCTTGTTTACCAAGTTGGACTACAATAATTTATCTATATTACCAATTTCGACAATGTAATATATGCATTACTCCAAATGGACTTGATAATTGTCGATCTCGATAATATTATATAGGCATAACAAGAACTGCATTGTAATAATTGTCGACTCGACAATATTATATATGTAAAACTAGATCTACATTGCCATAATTGTCGGACTCGACAATATTACACATTGCCTGATTCCAAATTTAAGTATCAATATTGTCGACTTTGACAATATGTACTTACATATTGGTTGTTTATCTAAGTGTATAGCAGTGACCTATAAACTTGTGTATACTACCAAAAAATTATGGGATAATTCATCTAAAAAATTATATCATCGACTTTGTATTTGTTCAATGTTTCCCTAAACTTTAGTGCCGGACCACCGTATCTATCTGTAACAGATCTGCCCCATTTCCAACAAGTACAGTGCTCGTAATTGTCGGAATCCATCTCCGTCGTCATCCCAGCAAGCTTTGGGAAATATGCAAAAATCCACGACTATATTTATATAGATAAACAAATCAAATTAGTAAAGAGATAGGTGGATGCATATGTATACAAATTAATAGCAAAGGAGTAGGGGAATTACTTTGAGTAGCGTGATACAGCATGCAAATTGCCTCCCATCATCTCGAGATGTTGTACCGAGATTGTGATACATGTGCACCAAAACTGTTAACCCCCATGACCACTTTTTTGCCGCTTTGTCCTTAGCAAACAAGTCTAGATACCGCGCACTGACATCAGTGCCCTTTTTGTGGGGAATAAGAATGATCTAAGTACGTATAACATGTATGCATGAGCAACAGACTTGGCTGATAACCCCTTCTTCTTGGCTCTCACAACAGTACTGTCACTGAGAACCTTCTCCAATTTGTAGGCATAATGGTCTCTTAGTTTCTTCAGTGACAAAGAATTACCAGTACCACCAGCTTTTAATGCCTTGAATCCTTTTAAATCTAGCAAAAGATTCTTCTCAAATACCTCGAGAAGTGCAGGGAATCCCCAAGTCTTGCCAATTACAGTAGCATCACCTTCTGTAGCAAAGCCAATTAGTTGTTCCACATCATCCAAAGTTGGAGTCATTTCTCCCCATTTGAAGTAGAAATTATTAGTTTCCGGCTGCCAACATTTGGTAAAAACATAAATAAGGCTAAAGTTATATGAATCATAGGATATGGCCCCTATTCTATGTAAGCCCTTTAACTTAACCAAATCTTAAACCATTTGTGGTTCCTTTATAAGATCCCATGTTGACGGGTGATGGTGAACATGAAGGTACACCTTCTCCAGAACAATAACATCGATTATGCTACAAAAAATTGGTGATTACCAAATAAAATTTAACAAATAATAGGAATAAGAAATTATGGATAATTAAGTACTATACCTGACCTAGCGTAATCGACCTCACTCTATGAAACTTGAAGCTCATGAGCAAACTAGTATCAATAGGGCCAACCTCATCATTGTTTGCTACCGCCTCGCCTTCACAATTACGCCCAGAACTATGCTCATAATTCTACCCAACACTATCTATATTAACATCACCATCTGTTAGGAGTGTTGGTTGAGTTCCCAAAGCAGCTTGGGCTGACTCACTCTGAATTTGAGAACCCCCAATCACCCGAACCTCGTAAGCATCTTCAATGTGAGCTCCACTGCGTTTAGAAGCATCCTCATTTGCAGTTTCAACAGTATTTTCAAAGGATTGTTCAACAGTGTTTGTAGGGAATTCTTCAACAGTGCTTGGAGGGACCACTGTTGTCGGCTCAGCAGTTTTTATCTCTTATATGTAACTAGATCCCAAAATTTGGGGTATTCTGGGTCTGCTCTGTCCAATACTCTTTTTCTTCAATTGGAAGTTGCAGGAGGCACTTTATCTTTCATGGTGTACCTGTACACAATTTGATAGGAATTGGTCTAAGTCTCAGGGATATATTATCGAAATTGGCAATATACTACTAAATATAACTCCAATTGCACCTAGAAATTGTCGAAATTGACAAAATGTTATATATACAATACTTCATGTACATTATAATAATTGTTGATCTCGATAATATTTTCTTTCATAACTCTAATTAAATTTGTGAAATTGTCGACAATTTCTATTTTTATTAGTCCAATTTTATACTTAAGTTGTCGATTTCGACAATTTTATAGTTTGACAAAGTCCAATTTCATAGTTATTTTGTCGAATTTGACAATACCAATTTTGCATATCTCTAATCCCATTGCCATATTGTCAAATTCGACAATTTTGCATATCCAATGCACAGGGACATGAACTAGGGGTACAATGCACATAGGCAAAAGAAATTGACAAAATTTTCATAGAATTCCCATTCGATTGTAAATGAACTATAATTATTGGGGTTAAATGAATGAAATACTATAATTATTGGGGGATTATTGTCAAGGTATAACAGAGAATTCCAAAACCTTCAACTAGACGCAATTTCTATTTTTTCTCGGTTCTCCAATATTGGACCCAAAATATTCAATGCAACAGCAAATTATTCTTCCTCCCTGAAAAGATGGGGAAAAGATGAAGGAAAATCCCCTGTCTCTAACGGCGAGTACAACAGAGAAAAACTATTTGAGAGTGAAAAACTGTTTAAGAGAGAAAAAGAGATTTAATGGAAGGACTTTTTAGAAGGTTTAGGGATTTTGAATTACACTCATAGACTTTTATTTGTAAGAGAGAGAGAGAGTAAGAGAGAGAGAGAGAGAGAGAGAGAGAGAGAGAGAGGGAAAGACATCAATGTGATGCTTTAAAATATTTGTAAGAGATAGGGAAAGACAATAATGTGACGTGACTGCCAGGTAGAGATGAGTGGGGCAGGATACACTATTTGGTTTTCTACCTCATATCCTATATAAGAAATCTCCAATTTTGAGAGCCACTCATCTAATAGAGATGAGTGGTTGGTATTGAGTGAGACTTGAGTGTTTGGTTTTTGAGTGTCTCTAAATCATTTCCCTTAATATATTTAGTTGCAAGATATTGTTTACAAAGTGTTTCTTCAAAAATATTGTGTGTGTGTGTGTGTATTGGGGGTGAATGATTTTGAAAAACTAATTCCCCAAGTTTTGAAAACAAATCTTATTTTCCTCCATTTTCAACCAAATGCGGGAACAAATTATGAAAACTGGATTAGTTTCCCACTTATTTCACTCAAGAACCAAGCACAACGAAATTAACTTTCCGTGATTCGTTTCCTTTCCCTCTGATTTCCATGAACAAAATGAAACAATGAAGTAAAAATAAAGCTAATCTTATGACCGGAAATGTCATTTCTAAATTACCGGACACACTTCCAATCGCAAACATTTCTACATTTCTAGTATTCCAAGCAAAGCCTAAAACTCAAATTTCACTAATAATACTCATTTCACACGACAAATAACTATTACTATAAGCAACTAGAGTAAATTTGAGAAAGCCCCCCATATTTGTACACCGTTTTGACATTGACCCCCACATTCACTAAAATTAGCCTTTCCCCCCTATTCTTGCCTGAGTAGTCAGTTCACCCTTGTTGACTCCGATTGACTAAAATTATTTTTTGAAAAACCCAGAAGTACCCTTTTATCATTAAAAAAATAACAAAATAAAATATAGTCGTTGAACGACAGTTACTTCTCTTCTTCTCTCTGTTTATCTTCTTCTCTCTGCTTCTCTTCTTCTCTCTTCTACTATTTGATTCTCTCTTTTACTATCTACTTCCCTTTTGCATCAAAATACTTCCAACATAATTTTTTCTAAAAAATCTCGACTCAAACATACTCCACAACCAACTGTTCAGATATGACAGTTGGGTTTCATAGGTACCGTTGTACATCAAGAATCAATTTCCTCTCCTACCTTCTACTCTCTTCCTCCTCCCACTCCTTCTCGCCTTTACCTTTGATGATCACCATGTTCTCCTCAGCAGACATCTTTACATTCTCCTTGCCCAATCCCGGTATGTCAATACACAAATGGATTCCCTCTTCACTCTCCCTTCACACCCAATCCTCGACGCGCCATGAATTGGTCCATCATGTTTAAGTCCTCCTTGGATAGAACGAATCAAACACCCCTGTAAATAGCATCGACAACAACAACAAAAACAAAGCAAAAATAGGGGAAGACAAATTAGTAATGTTAAGAGATAATGAGGGGCTTTAGAGAGATGGGGTATTAAAGAAATGAGATAACAACTACCAAAGGAGAAGGGGATTGGATTATAGTTGTGGCAATGAGAGATGAGTTTGTCCTGTCGATGACGATCGATGTCGAGGTTGCATTCATCGTCAGTGGTACAGTCACACATTTGGGTGTTGGTGTTAAAATATTGGTTGGTGGTGGAAGGAGCAACTAATGCGGTGGTGGTTGATCGGAGGAAGTTGTTGTAGAGGTTGGATGTAAAGAAACAATGATGAAGCCATTAAAAAAGGTGATTGTAGAGAGAGAAAACTTGATTGATTCTAGAGAGAGAAACTATGATTCTTGTGTTAGATAGATATATCATAGTTGAATCGACGGTTGGGAGCCAATAGTTTTAGACCGTAAGATCGATCAACACGTGTTGCAACTTGTTACAAATCTTCTCACAATTTTTTAAAGTATTTTTGTATATAAGGGGTACAAGTGTAATTTTTCCAAGTCAATCGGAGTCAACGCCAGTCAACATAAGTTTGAAGTTTGACTCAGGCAAGAATAGGGGGAAAGGTTAATTTTAGCGATAAGAGGGTCAATGTCAAAACGGTGTACAAATATGGGGGGTTTTCTCAAATTTTCTCAAACAACTATTAGAGTTGCACGTAAAAGCACTACTAAAACGGCCCTCAAAATTGAGACTATAGTAAATAAAGTAGAACTAAAAACTCAAAGCTAATCATCTCAAAATGTGCAAAAACCAAGATATTTGCGTAAATTAGTACTGCAATGACGCGAAGAAACACATAAATTGACTAATCACAAACAACAACTAAGTCTCAACAATGCAATATTTTAGAGTCAAATGAGCTAAAGACAACTAATCAAACTAGGCTAACAATCAACATTCAAGATGGATCTGAAACTTATAGCACTACTTGAAGCATTTGATCAAACAATGAGTAAGCAAATCTAGAAACAATTCAATTAAATCGATCTACGAAGATCAGTGGCACTTTGTGCTTAGTAAGAGAATCAAAAGATTACCAAATGGGCCAAATTGTTAAAATGGGGTAAGAGGGTCTTGTACTAGAACTGTGAAATGTTAAAAAGCTTCATTTTAAGCCATTAAGAGCATCTCTAGCAGTTGAGTATGAGCTCTACTGCTGGCCCACATACTAGATGCATCAGACCCAAACTCATACTCATTGTCTTTCGGTAATTGGGTTGATGTGGATTTGTTTTAGAACACCGCCGCGATCTCTGTTGAACAAAAACCAAACACTTTATTCCCTCCCCACGCTATTCTATCCTCTCTCTCTGTCATTTTTGCTTAAAACTCTTTAAAAAATTTACCACCATCAAGCCCAAGTTGTTACCCTAACTTTAGAGTGACAAGAGATTTAGAAGAAGCCATAATTTGGTCGAGGTCCGGAAGAAAAAAAAAAGGTTGTATTTAAAGAACCATAAGAAATTCAAGGCCAATCACATCCAACCGAAGATGATATTCTACACATACGATTTATTATCATTCCCCAGACGGCGTAACGCACATATTTCATACTCGCAAGGATCTCATGGTAAGTTTTTGTTTAATGGTGACTTTGTTATTTTTGTTAATCAAGTGCTGGACAAAGTACTCCAATGAACAGAATCGCGATTTGAAGCGTCCGCAAGATATATTCACTACGGTTATAAATTATTGGAATGAGATTTCCACAATTCTTACAATAAGGATCCTATGGTGAAGATATTCGAGAAGTTCATGGATATAAAATTGGGTAATTCCGATAATCAGCTAATCATGCATTAACAGAGCGTTGGTGGCTGACAACTTACACTTTTCTCTTCCCGTATGCAAAGATAGGGAGTACGCCATTAGATTTCACAATGCTTACATCATTGCCAATCGACAAATATCCTACACCATTGTCGTATGACGACCAATAAAGCATTATATCCGAGGCGATAAAATTGCTCACATCCAACAATACAAAAAGTAGGAATGTTAGTATTGCACATCTAAGGAAGTACTTAACCATCATAGTTGATCGGTCTAATGACAGTACGGTGGCTAGCGCTTTTATCCTTTTCACGATTGGGTATCTATGGTTCTAAACGGCCAACGATACCGTCCCGCTTTGATATCTCAAGGCTGTGGCTGATTTGGACGAAGTTCCCTCATATGATTGAGGTTTTGCTATTCTTACTTCTCTGTACCATGGCTTGGATATCGCAGTCACAACCGGGGGTGCCATCACTGGATTTTTGCAACTTATTGAGGTACACTAACACTTTTTATAATTATACAAATTAAATATCTTGTAATAAACGTTTTAAATAGAATTTGTAATTGTTTTCTGTGTTGTTCCCAAATGTAGTATTGGTTCTACGAGTATTGTGGGGTTAGTGACCATATTGTCAGTAATGCGCTGAAGATGATGTTGTATCTTCGCCTCATAGCATAGGAGAAGGGGAACAGGAAGAAAACAAATAACCAGGTAAGGAACCTGTTTACGATACCCAGATACCTCAATGACCACCAGACTATTGATTTGATCTACTGGCGCCCTTGGGATACATCTACGGATTTAGAGTTAGATGACTTACATATCGCTTTAGGGCTGTCCTTAAAGAGGATACCATTTTGAGTCCTAAATGAAAACTATTAGTATTACTTGGGGGATAGATGTTTGAAGCAATTGACTGGCTATGCGGGTATTCTGATGGATCCTCCATCCAACATGTCACCACATCTTAGTCCAATTGATTTATAGGCTTTGAGATAGACCAACTTTGTTGGCTGTAGACAGTTTGTGATGGACGAGTCGAGGATGACTTACGGCGACTACTTGAGAAGCCAAACGTATGAGGTTGGCCACATATTGACAGATTCCCAAAGGATGGGGAACATAGATCTATTTGGGGTCGGTGCACTCAGGTCTGGTATTACACCCGTTGTGGCTACGTCTACAGAGGTTCATAGCTTATCCCAAGACTTCAGTTTGCCCGACTTAGAGATGGGGCTTGACATGGGGTAGAACATGGATTAGACAGGGAGGAATTAGACGATCCCCATCCACCGCTTGAGGGACACGCCACCCATGTCGACTTCCTACGACTCAGAGGAGTTGTGGAACCTAAGTGTTGGTATACAGTGAATCGTCCTTACAGAGTCTGCGCAGGACACCCAGACTATCGCATCGTTAACTGATTAAAATGCTAGTCTGATAAAGGGTTATGACATTATCAACGAGCAACTATATCAGCATATAAGTAATTTATTTATTTATTTATTTTTACCTTTTAAGGTCATATTTATTTCGTCCAAATCTAAATAAATTTTCCTTTACCCTTTCATAACTTATAGCTTAAGACGACACTGACTTTACAGGTCCGCTACCAGATGGATTTAACGCTAAGACTAGGCAGGGGACCCACAGACCTGGCATTCGAACCAGGGGAGCTGGTAGTATCTGCAGGGGGTGGGGGTACTGGATATGATATTGGTCTATCTCAGTTGATATAGTTTATGAGATGAGTATTCTTATAGCTAGATATTTTTATTGTGTCCATCAGTATTTTTTTATTTGAATACATTGTATTGTACGACTTTTGTTTCTATATAAGTACTTGTATGACCAGATGTCCCATTTCTTTAAATTCAATTATTATTATTCAATTAATTTTGGCCCTAACTTGAATTTAAATGGAAATAAAAATACAATTCTTAAAATAGTAGTTCTACGCAGAAAATTAAACTAAAAATAGATACAATGAGAACTGAATTCGTCACTCACGACTGATGTAGGGATTAAACTCAGACTATTCAGTAAGAGGGGGCGGATCCCGTCCATAGTTGGAAAACCTATAATTTGTAGGCGGATCAGGCAGGACGTAGTTCCGATAAAAAATATCATATGAAGTCTTGAACGAGAATGACTGGTTACATTTCTCATACCATTCGTCTCTGGCTTCGCACAAAATATAAGTTAGTGGAACATCTCTGACCCGCCTATCAATACACTTCTGCATCTCATGAAACTCATCACATTTAATCTTAAGTACATTAATCCAGGAGGATCTGAAGATTGAGCCCCTTCAAAGGATGTCAACATGTTCGAACGAGCCTTGGAGTTGTTCGAACGAGATATGAGAGGTAAACATAATTCGAGTTAAGTCTATTCGATCTGGACCAATTCGAACTAAGTCTATTTGACCCAGAGTTCCCAGAACGCCAATTTGAGTTGAGTCTACTCGACCTGGACCAATTCAAACTGAGTCTATTTGACCTGTTGTTCACAGCAGACCAATTCGATCTAAGTTAATTTTTAGGCAAAAATAGACAAGTCGTTCGAATGACATTTGGAGTCGTTCTAACGAACTGGAGTTCCCAGAAGACCAATTCAAGCTGAGGTAATTTTTAGGCAAAAATAGGCAAGTTGTTTGAATAATATTGAAGTCGTTCAAACGACCTGGAGATCCCAGAAGACCAATTCACGCTGAGGCTTTTCTTAGGCTTAATTTGGCTAATTGTTTGAACGAGCTATGGGATCGTTCAAACGACTAAAGTATTTCTTCAATATTTTTAGGCATTTTAAGGGCACGATGGTCTTATCTTGTAACAAAATACTTGTAGCCCCCATAAAGGGGAAAGGCTTGGTAAAATGAAATTATCTTAGATCAATCTAAGTTTTCTAAAAGAGATTTAGGGTTTAAGAGGAATTTAATTGAAATCAAGTAATTGAGTAATTGAAGCTCTAAAAGGAAAATTTTCCTGCCAATTTATTTATTCTTCATATTATTCTTCAAATTAGGTTATTCTAGATTTGATTGTGAATTAAGTGGTATCAGCTTTCTAGTAACAATTCTCAGGGGAATTGTGGTTAATGGTCCATACACGCGACTGACTTAAACAAAGAAAGGAGAACCTAGTGAGTCCATTGAAGATTCACCAGAAACCTAGCTAGAAGATGAAGGCAACTTTGAAAATGGACAATTCTAAAGATTGACACACGAAGTTGGAAATGAAAGTTTCTAACCTAACTACTACTCTAGGGGAGTTAGTAGAGAAATTACGTCTCGCAAACCTTATGAAAGCTTCTGATTCGGTGAAATGGTGAGAACTCATAAAGAAGAAAGTGGTTACGGAGGTAGATAGAGACAGTGGCACCGAAGAGGTAAATTGTGATTCTAGTAATGCCGAATCTATTGGGAAGCGATCGGTTATTGGTCAGTCAATGAATCATATGCGCAATCTTTGTATTAAATTTTAAAATTAAAATTCAGGTATTTGATGGTTTAATCGATGCCGAGAAGTTAGATAATTGGTTAGATAAGTTAGAGACCTATTTTTCTATTTACGAATACTCCAATGCTCGGAAAGTATGTTTTTCGACATTGAAATTTGTAAGTCATGCACTCACGTGGTGGAAGTCCTATTAAAAGCTGCACGAAGTAGGAAGCTTGGGTTGGAAGAAGTTCAAGGTTTTGGTGAGGAAGTAATTTTATTCGATTGGGTATGAGCAATAGAAATGGTTCAAATGTCATAATTTGTGCCAAAAGTATGGTCAATCCGTATAAGAGTTCACTACGGTATTTCATAACCAAGCGTTGGTTTTGGACATTAATGTGGACGAGTATGAGATGTACATGATGTATACGAGGGGTTTGTCGAAGTCCATGAGAAGGGAGTTGAAGCTATTTACTGTGGTGAATATCGAAGATGCTTCCGTAAAAGCAATTGCAATTGAAGGCAAGTACTTAAAGAGTGACAAGAAAGACGATAAGAGTAAGTCGGGGTACAAGTCTAGTTGGAAGAATGAACACAAAGGGAAGTCCAATGGAGAGGGGTTTTCATCAAAAGGGAATCATTGTAGTCATTGCAAGGCAAATGGGCACATTTCAAATATATATTAGAAACTTTAGTCAGAGTTTAGGCCGAAGGAGGAGAAGAGCAAGGGAGAGAAACGTGCACTAGCCGCAAAGATTGTTGATCTTCTGAATTTAGATAAGCTAAATCCTAAACTTACTACAGATGAGACGAGTTGGGAAGAACTTTTTCATGTTAGCATTCAAGTGAAGCAGAGCTTATTAAAGGTCATCATTGATCTGGGTAGTCAGAAGAATTTGATCTATGAAGTAGTGGTGAAGAAAATGTCTTTAGCTACTATGGCTCATCCTAAGCAGTGTGGTTCTGGTTAGATTCAGAAGGATGTGGAGTTGAAGATCACGAAACATTGTACGTTTAAGTTTACGATTGCTGAAAAGTTTATTGACGAAGTAATATCTGATGTGGTTCCTTTGGATGTGTGTCAAGTCATCTTGGGTAGCCCTTATCTTTAGGACCGTGATGCGATTCTTTACCGTAGATCTCGTAAGTACCATCTTGTGAAGGAGGGGAAGGAGTTCATATAAATGATTATAAGGAACATGTCACCACAAATAATTTAGTAACAGCGACTCAGGCAAAGAGGTTGGTTAATACGAGCAACAAGTTTTTATTATTGTTGGTGCGACTGGTTCAAGAGGGTCCATTGGCTACGGTGTTGTCTACTTTGGCAATGTCTCCTAAGCAACAAACCAAAATGGGGAAGTTACAAGAAGAATATAAATACTTCTTTATGGGAATAGAAGGGATGTCGCGCAAGAGGGATGTGGAGTATGATATCACCTTATTGAATGGTGAGCCACTACCTAACATTGGGATGTATCAGACTTATGTAGCCGAGTCTGATGAGATCAAGAAATATATAAAAGAACTCCTAGAGCAAGGGGTTATTAATCTGAGTTGCTCACCTTGTGGTTCACCGGTATTATTGGTGCCAAAGAAGGATGGGTCCTGGAGAATATGTGTAGATTATCGGGCGTTGAATAAGATTACTATGAAGAATCATTATTTGCTTCCATGGATTGATGATCTTTTATATGTATTGCAGAAGGCTCAGTTTTTCACCTAGCTGTATCTTAATTCGGGTTACCATCAAGTTCAAATCTGGGAAGAAGATACTTGGAAGACAGTTTTCAAGACCAAACAAGGACTCTTTGAGTGGTTGGTGATGCCTATTAGGTTATGCAACGGTCCAGTGACATTTATAAGGTTGATAAATGAGGTACTTCATATTTTTATTTACGATTTCATGATTGTGTATTTAGATGACATCTTAATATATACTCAAACTTGGGAGGAGCACCTCATGCATATTCGTAAAGTGTTAGAAGTATTGCGATCACAACAACTCTATCCAAATGGGAAAGAAGTGCAAGTTTAGGAAGAAGAAACTAGTATACTTAGGATTTATTGTTGGTGGTGATGAGCTTAAGGTAGATCCATAGAAGGTCTCAGTCATTACTGATTGGCCTAGACCCTGTACAGTAATGGAAATGAAAATTTTGATGGGCTCTTGTCAGTATTTACAAAAGTTTATTCAATATTTTTCACAGATAGCCACACCGGTGCATTCTTTGACAAAGGCTGGTGTAAAGTTTATGTGGGAAGATCACCATAAGAAGAATTTTCATTTACTGAAGCCCAAGATTACAGATGCGCCAGTGTTAGCGTTGCCCAATTTGTAGTAACCTTTTGAGGTTGAAATAGATGCGTCTGACTATGCATTAGGGATAATTCTATTACAGGATGGGAGGCCGGTTACTTACCATTTTAAGATGTTTACAGGAGCAGTACGCAACTATCCTACCTACGATAAAGAGTTTTACGCATTATATCAATTAATGAAACATTGGCGGAGTTACTTATTGGGGAAGGAGGTTATGGTACATTCGGATCACAAACCATTACATTTCTTATCTGCGCAGTCCAAGTTACAGCAAGCTCGCCATGTGAAGTAGATGTTGTACCTATAATAGTTCACCCTAATGATCAAGTATAAGAAAGGAGTAGACAACAAAATGGCTGATATGTTATCTCGACCCCCATTACTAACTATTTCCGCTTTGTTGGTAGTTATGCAGATACAGTCGATTGTTCCTTCTAATTATATTTTATGGTATGACACCGATAAGGAACTCAGTGTGATTCACCAGAAGTTGAGGCAAGACATGAGAGCATGTATTGAAGGATGGTTTTATTTATAGGGAAGTCTATTATGTACTCCTAAAGGTAGAAACCATTGCATTAGATTGGAGAGCACATTGTTCCTGGGTGGCAGGTCATTTCAGGGTTAAGAAGACTCTTCTAAATTGGTTGGCGTTATGTCTATTGGCCAAAAAGTAGATGAATGTTAATCGTGTGGTTCGTGGTTGTGTATTATACAATACATCGAAGCCTTCCAATCATAAATTGGACGGTACTTACATTACCAGTTCTAATCGACCTTGGTAGAGCATTTTGATGGATTTTATAAGTGGTTTGCCCATGACCAAGTGTAAATAACTAATTGTTTGTGGTGGTGGATCGATTCAGCAAAATGATTGTTCTTATTCCATGCCAGAAAATAGTCACCAGGAAAGAGCAGCGCGATTGTTTTTTAGAAACGTCTGGAGATGTTTCAGGCTCTCTTCTTCTATTATTTCTGATAGAGATAACCATTTTTTGGGGAATTATGGAGATCGCTATGGGGGATGATGGACACTATATTAAAGAGATGTACCACCTTTCATCGCAGACTGACGGGCAAACAGAGATAGTTAATTATACTTTGGTTCACTATTACGGGGATTCCATTCTAAGCATCCTAAGACTTGGGATTAGAGTTTACCGTATCTTCAATTGCATTTAACTGGGCAATTCTGGTTCCAATTTGAATTCTCAATTAAAGTTTGTTGGGGTACTTGCCTCAAAGCCCTTTTGATATGGCTTTTGTCTTAGCGACAAGACTATGTCATGAAAGGAGTAAGATGAACAAGTTAAGCTCAGCATTTTATTGATAGGATATGCAAGGTTCATGAGGCTTAAAGTACAATTAAAGAAGATTCAAGTGAAGTATAAGGTTCGATCACAAGCATCGGGTTTAGTGTACTTTTTAAGAAGGCATTTCAAGGGCATGATGGTCATATCTTATAACAAGAAACTTGTAACCCTCATAAAGGGCAAGGCTAGGCAAGGTAAAATTATCTTAGATCAATCCAAGTTTTTGTAAGAGAGACTTAGGGTTTGAGAGGATTCAATTGAAATCAAGTAATGAGCAATTGAAGCTCTAAAAGAGAAAAATTTACCAATTTATTTGTCCTTCCAATTATTCATCAAATTTTGTTACTCGCATTTGATAGTGGATTATACATTCTACCTGTTGTATAAATCTATAGGAGGGAAAGTTCTGTGTGTTCACTAAATCGGACATGAACTTGGTCCCATACCTGATCAAAGTTGAGTTGTCGGAGACGTAGATTATCACAAATTTTGCCAAGATGCGGTGGGGGTGCAGTCTTCATTCCAGCCAAATACCACTGAAGAATCCTCTATTAGAGTTTAAAAAAACTCGGCATTATTCAATTAAAGTGGAAGGACTGTTGTTATAGCATCTTCAGCCAACATATATATATATATATATATATATATATTTATTTATTTATTTATTTATTTATTTATTTATTTAAATAGCCGTTGGGATGCCAAAAATAACCGTTTGGAAGAAACCAAAAGAAGAACTAGCCGTTATGGGAGTTTATGGATGGGGCGGTCTTTTGATTACCGCACAGTAATCAAAAGACCACCGCATTGTCTGATCTCCCACAATGCCTAGTTCTTCTTCCCTTTATTCCTTTTTCTTCCCATTACACTTCTTTCTCTTTGTTCCATCTTCCCCTTCTGCACAATATCTCAACTCTACAGTCTCAAATGTCTTCCTTATCCTCCTTTTCATCTATTGATGATCATACATGTGTATCGTCCTCCTCTAATGATCTTATGTTTGAATGTGCTACGTCAATGGCCGTTATGCACCAAAACACAGTAAACCTCGTAGTACATGATGAAATTTTGACTCACCGCGGGAGTATCATGGGCCGTAAGGACAACGAAAGATGTGAGACCACAAATTGTATTACAGCGTTATGCGGGACTCTACTTCAGTACTCCTTGCACATATACTCTAAAAGAGTTTCGATGACATTTTCGTATGAGTAAGCAAATGTTTTTGTGAATATTCTATGTAGTAGTAGCACATGATGATTACTTTGTTTAAAAAGCCAATTGCACAAAAATTATTGAGTTGTCACCCTACCAAAAGATAATCATTGCACTATGTTTCTTAGCTACGGTGTCACAGCATCTTTTTGACAAGTATTTGAGAATAGGAGAAAGCACAACCTTGTTAAATATGGAAAGGTTTTGTGTTGCGGTTATAGAAATTTTTGGAGAGCAATATCTTCGAGCACTAAACACGGCCGACGTCGAAAGGTCAAATATGATAGGAGAGTCATGAGGTTTTCCTGGCATGTTAGGAAGCCTTGATTGCATATATTGGATATGGAAAAAATTTCCCATAGCTTGACACGGTCAATTTACTGGTCATTACTCCAAAGCGACTATAACTGTTGAAGCGGTAGCTTCATACGACCTTTGGTTTTGGCATGCTTTTTTTGAGTTACCAGGGACTAACAATGATATCAATGTCCGACGCCAATCACATTTTTTCACCGACCTCGCCGATGGTATCGCCCTGCCTTACAATTATACAATTGCCAGAAAAGCTTATGATATGGGTTATTACCAAGTAGATGGCATATACCCCAAATAGAGAATACTTGTCCAAACCATCTTTAATCCGGTCACAGTGAAACAAAAATTGTTTGCGCAACAATAAGAAAGTTGCCAAAAAAACATAGAACGGCGTTTGGGATTTTATATCACGGTTCAATATTTTCAAAAATCCATTAAATTGTAGAAATCTGAGGTTTTGAACAATGTCATGAAGGCGTGCATGATAATGGCGCAATATGATCGTCGAAGAGGAATGAGGTTTATTCCCATCATACTTAGGCTACGATCTAAGGATCCATTAACTATCTAAGGGGAACCATTTTACGCGAACTCATAACAATAAAGCTTTTATAACGAATGAACCAAATTCGAAGTCGAGAAATACGCTTTAATCTAAAGGATGATCTAATGGAGCATTTGTGGGTCGTGAAGGGAAATCTTCATTCCTAGTGTTATAATCAAGTATTATCTGAGTACTTTGTGTAATTTAATGATTCTTGTCATACAATGTTATAAATTATAGATTTCTTATTGAACAAGTTTTTGATATTACATTAATCTTGTATTTTTTTTAACGCAATATTCTCAAAAAAAATCATTTTTTTAAAGGATTACATTCTTCAATAATAAAGTATATTCTTTAAACGAATACATTATTGGAAAGTAAGCTATGTTCTAGGAAATTAAACAACATTCAACAAAGTTAAATTACATTTAATAACTTGAACTGGTACTTGGTCTGCCATTCGTATTTGGACGTTCCATGACCTCAGCTTGCTTTTGCTGATAGTATTGCAATACATGTCCAGAAAGATTACTCAGGTCTTTATCCATGATTTTGGGATCTTCCCTTGCTTGTTCCAAATCTATTTTGGCTTGCCATTGTCATTTTTTCCGCTCTTCTTCTTTCCTTTTCTTCTTTCGTTTGTCTCTTCTCCAACCTCATTTTCGTAAGCAATATCGCCATACTTTGGCTAGATGCAATAATCTCATCCACGCCCTTATTTCTTGCAACACTTTTTCTAAAAAGTTTCTGGCTGATGGGCCTCGCTCCACCTTCAAACAACAAACCATCTAATTTAAAATATTGGGGAGCGGATTGAGGTATAGGTAGATCGTCAGGATCCTCTGATAGGTTATTTAATATGATCGAGTTCCCCAGAGAAGAATTGTGCGATGCTCTCGGCGTCATATTTCTAGGCAGATTTCTCGCATGGTTCAAACCATCATCCTTTAGATTGGCCCATCGCGGTTCTCGTGCTAAAATCTTATACGCTTCTCGGTGTTTGAAGTCATTTCTGCCATTCATACCTTGATATAATTCCCAAATTACCAAATACAATAAATAACACGTATATCCAAGAAAAATAAAGGAAATTGAGTCAAAGCAAATTATAACGTACCCGATCATCCTCGATTTTTCTGCTCCTGTACCGAAATTGTACTTAAGACCCTATCCCCTTGTAGTTCACACATTGTACATTAAGGGGATACCACTGAAATTTGGTCAACCTACATGATCGTCGTGTGGGGAACTTGGAGTCTATATTAAAGGCAATATTGACATTTTGATAGAAAGTAAAACCCTTTGTGCGCCTCATGGTTTTGGTAAAAGCCATTACCCATACCCTTGGGAGACACGTAAAGTCCGCATCCATCTAATAATGTCTAACATCTTCCATCTCGTCCAAAAACTCAGCATCATCCAGCACTTACATGTTTTTTCATTGTTTTGCAAGTATTCTTTTCTTTTTTCCTTTTCCTTTTTATATCCCAGACGTCGTAATGTCAACAGGCATTGGAGCACTTGTAAAACCCATATTTAACTCGGTAGATTCACCATTAAATAGGTAGTTCTAAAAGTAATTTGGAGGTTGAAAACCTTAAGGTTGAGTGACCGGATAGTGTTGATAGTTCGGGTTAAACGCCGGAAGTTAAGGTTGAGAGAGTGTAAAGGTATTCCCTTACGACATGGTAAACGGAAGTAGGGTATGTGATTAGAATTGAGATTTGTTATGGTAGAGGTATAGAGTGAATTATGATGATGGGTGTTGAGAGAATGGTGTTGAAGGTGGGTTCTAGGAGGATAGGGTCGACGGTGTTGAGTTATTACTTTTAGGGGTGGCAATTGGGTCAGGTTAGGTTAAACCGTCACAAGTCATCCCGGGTCCAGGTTGAGAAACACCAAACCCAAACCTGACCCATTTATTAAACGGGTCAGATTTGTGAACCCAAATCTGACCTGCTTATAATCGGGTTGACCCGACCCAACTCATTAACCCGTATAAGTAAAAAAATTATAAAATATAAGTGAGAATCAGATAATTAGAGGGTGATTGTGAGAAGATTTGAAAATCAACAGTGAAATAAGATCAAAAAGTCACATTTAGTAAATGATAACAATCTACAGAAAACACACAAATTAGAAAAAAACATTTGAATAGAGAACATTCCTCAGAGAGGGAGAGAAAGAGAGAATAGTATAACAAAAGATTAACCTATGAGAATGTTAAAGAGTATCGGAGTCATTGGGATCGAATGACCCTTTACTCTAAAATAGAGAGCGAGAGAGAGAGAGAGAGAAAAAAAAAACTACATAGAGAAATTTAACAATTAAACACTTTTTAAGAAACACTAAAGGAATAACTAAAAATTCATAGTTTGAATAATCAAGAGCTCGTTGGTGAAAAACCTCTATTGAAAAAAATAGAATAAAATATAGGAGAATGAAGCAATTGTTACCATCTTTGTCCAAACGGTGCTTTTCAGCTAGAATTGGCAGAGTATAATATTAAATTATATTTGAGTTAAATGGGTTTCGCGGTTAACCCGAACCCGACCGTTATCTAAATGGGTTAGTTGGGTTGACCCGAATTGACCCAAAACAAAGAAATGCTAAACCTAAACCCACAAAATTTAGGTCGGGTTAGTGTCGGGTTAATGGGTTCGGGTCAAATTGCCACCGCTAATAACTGTTCACGCCAGAGTTTGCCATTTGGGACGATAAATTTTTTTAACTGCGTAGAGGTTTTCTTCTCTTCTCAAAAGAAAGAAGAAGTAGCCAGCTTCATCTCAGCCCACCATAATGGATAAGAGGAATTTTAATTACCGCGCGCTAATTAAAATTATGTCAACCTCATTTTTTTAGTGTGAGGAGCTCACAATTAGTTGAGTTCTGGCAATGCCAGCTTAGCCAACCCAAACTCATTTTATTATTGCTGGAAGACGTTTGGGTTTGGTATGACAAAACAAACCCAACCCAAACTCGTTTTTGCACTGCTAGAGATCCCCTAACGGTTATAGAATCTTTGAAAGATGGGTATGATCAGGTCCATGATTGGTGGGTTTATATTTTGGTAATCTCCATTAGATTTGATGACATAGTTCGTTGAGTCCAAAAAAAATATTGTATAGGTTTGTGTTTGGGACTCAATTAGAGCATCACCACCAGTTGATCAAACGACCGAAGGGAGTGTATTATACTAGGCACAATGAAAAGCTAAAGATGTCACAAAACTTGTCTTTTCGTCCGTCATCCCTTCTTCTTCTTCTTCTTCACATCTATCTTTCTCTCTTCCCTCTAATATCTTCTCCTTTCTTCTCTTCTTCTTCTCCAAGCTCTTCTCCTTCTTCTTTATTCTCTCTCTCCTAATCTTTACCCCATCTCTTTAATTCTTCTTCATCATCTCTCTCTCTCTCTCCCAAAGAAAGCTCCCCGTCTCTCTTCGTCATCACTCATTTTGTGGTCATTTTCCCATTCGGTCACCGAATTACTAGAAAAATGAGTGTGAGTTGGATTTTTCTGTCAACGTACACTCTAAACTCAAACTTAAACTCTTCTAGCAGTTCCAAAAATGTGTACGAGTTATGTGTTGTACTATCAGAACTCAACCGGGTGTGAGGAGCTCACACTAAAAAAAATGAGTTTGGCAGACTTTAAAATGTCGCACTGGCTTATAAACACTAGCTCTCCTCGTTCATCCAACAAATCAAGCCCTAATTTACTCTAATTTCATCTCACTTAACCCAATTCATGGCGAAACCAGCCTCAAATCCCTGACAATGATGAGTTCTTGAAGATTAAATAAAGATAAAAAGAAGAACACAAAAGACGATCTTCTCCATAGCAACAAAGATTGTCACATCTCCCCTTATTTTTTCTCTGTTTTCAAATTGACTTGGAAATGCTACTATTGATTAGGATATTTGTGAGTGGGGTTTACTTTTGGGTTAAATGGATGTTGGTTTTGATTTTTATCTAATGCATAACAAATTTTCCTTTTTCCCTACTCAGTGGTTTCTAGCATTTGTTGAAAGATACCATTAGGTTGTGATAAGGTCAACCCTAAGGTTTAGGGAGGGGGAACCTGGGTGAGGTCCGAAAATGACCCCCCCCCCGCCGGGGAATAATATTGGTAGGGAATATTTAGTTGAAAAAATTTGTAAACATGGTGAGGATTTGAACCTCTAACCTTATAGTGAGAGTCTATTATTGTAAACCAGCAAGGCAACTACTTTTCTTGTGATTTTTGGGGCCCTTTTTTATGTATTACTTTATCATTTGGAGGCCCCAAATTTACGTTAAAAATAGGAGGCCCTAGGCTATCGCCTCTTGCACCTATAGTCAAGGCCGACCCTATTGTGATGAAGAACAATTTAAAGGTAATGAAAAATGGGAAAGATTGAGGGTTTGGCGCCATGTTGAACTCATATGATGAAGGTTGAGGTTTGAGTGACCGTATTCAAAGTGGTAAGGTTTAAAGAGAGAGAGAAAAAGATAGAGAGTTTTATGGTTGCAGGAGTCGCGGCGGTCTTCAAAAGTTCAGGCAGACTTTAGATGTCCGACTGAAAACAAATCTTACCCACGTCAACTCTAACTACTGAGAGAATAGCCATAGGAACCAATCCACACCCAACTGCTAGTGCTAGAAATCTCTTAGGGAAAAATTAGGGAAATTGTAGTAGAGATTTGGTAGAGAGAGAGTGTCTTGATTCATGTTT
This sequence comes from Kingdonia uniflora, assembly GCA_014058105.1. Lineage (NCBI taxonomy): Eukaryota > Viridiplantae > Streptophyta > Magnoliopsida > Ranunculales > Circaeasteraceae > Kingdonia > Kingdonia uniflora. The sequence continues at coordinate 143,275 of JACGCM010002428.1, forward strand.
TGAAAATATTTTAGAGTAATATTTGAAGATTTCCATTCCATTGGGCTATCAGACGGGCATTGATTGTAATCTTCAGCAACTTAGGATCTAACGGCTGAGATTGATTTTTCGAACAAAACTAAAGATTCAACGGTCTAGACTCATTTTTTGGCCTTGATGCTTGTGACTTGAAAGATCAACGGCTAAGACCCCAACCATATTGTTGGGTTTTTTTTTCTTATTATTATAGATATGTAGCAATGTTAATATTGTTAAGCTTTTACTTTGAAATCTTATTCGAGAGATGCTGTGATTTCAGGGGTCATTAGACTGCTTAAAGCCTCGTGGGTACATGGTGGCCTTCGTATAGTTATCAGGTGCAGTTTACCCAGTACCTCTATCTGCCCTCGCTGCAAAATTGTTGTTTTTAACAAGGCCATCACTGATACAATATACAAAAACCTGGGATGAATTACTGGAAAATTGTTTGCAAACATAGTCTCGGGGGTTTTAAAGGTCCGAGTTAATAACTAATACTCTTTGTCACAGGCTGTACAAGCCCACAATGACCTGGAGAGCCAAAAAAATGGGGTCTGTGGTTTTGATACCAGATGGTGATTATGAGTTGTAAATTGTACAGCAAATCTGAATAAATGTTGTAAAACTTTGTTACTGTATTTTTATGTTTGAGAAAAAGAACATGAGCTATTACATTTTCGTTAGATATTTAATATATTACCATACTTTATATTCAGGGTCTACTTTGAGCCTACCACAGCTTAAACTTTGTTTGTTACATGGGCAATAATTCCAATTATAAACATTCCGAATGATATTAGCAATTCATGAACATTGGATTAGCTAAGCTCTACAATCATATGTGAATGCAACGGTTATCCCATTTATGTTTATGATTGACCATTGGATTTGCTATGCTCTACAATCATATAGTTCATTTGGAATACTTGACCTAGTCGACGCCATGTAGAGAATTGGTAGAATTTTTTTTAGGTTAGATAGGTAGGGAAGGGGTGATGAATTTATAGATATTTTTGGTGAGGAAAACTACTTATTTGAAATTGGATTCTAGGAATTGAAAGTGAGAGAAATGGTTTAGGAAACAATTCTTCTTCTCTTACAATTACTTATTACTTGTGCAATTAGAAATTGATGAAACAATATGTGAACTCTTATTCTAAAACTAAAAAAATAGAAATTTGCAAGAGGGAGATATAATCATGCATACCTTTGAATGATTGATGTGAGCAGCAAAGAAGAATCAAAGGGTCCTCACTCATCAGATTGAAATCCATCGAGGTTCATGGGTTAGGTCCCACTTATGGGATGTTTTTTTTTGGCTTACTACTTACTGAGGTGCTTAGGAGCCGTTTGGAAAACTTAGAAAAGTCGAAAATAACTTTATTAAAAAACTTGTGGAAGTAAAAGCAACTAAAAGCTTATTTGGCAACCTCAAAAATTAATTTACGAAATCAAAAATGTAATTGAGAGAAAATTACAAAAATGGTTGTATTCTTTCAATCTAAGATTGACTGGGAGAAGTCAAAACATTAGATCTTCATGAAAAAAATGAGTATATTGCAAATAAAAATTAACTTCTAATCTTGGGCAGGATTGAAGGAACATACTAATATAGCTCTCAATTTTGTTTTGTTTATACTAATGGTGACTAGTTTTAAAGTGGGATTAGTTTCATCAATTCTATTGGTTCTTGAATCTCACAAGATGGTAAGAGCTGCAATATGGGGTTACATCGGTGGGAATGTTAATCGTAGTTTTTATGATATCTTAGGTATGCAAGCTCATGTATTTATTGCCATGTTAGGTTCCTAGAATGATACTCTCCATCGAAGGAGGACATGATAGTGTGAATACAAAGAAATCACACTAAAGAAAGAATTAAGGATTAGAGTACACAGAGATCGAGATGGGGTAGGGAGAGAGATAGATAGATGACGCAATGTTCTTCCGCGAAATTGCTTTCAAAAAGCAAAGATTATTATCTTTCCATAAAGCTATATTTTAACTTTCAAAAGTAATTTTATTTTGTGTTAGCAAACTTACTTTCTTGCTTTTCATCTTTACAAAGTAATAACGTAACTTTTTTCTTCTTCTTTTTTTCTTTTTTTTGAGTAGGAAGCTACTTGTGGGAATTGATCCCAATACCTCTTGGTTTTCATTTTCCAAGCCACTAGTCCTACCAACTGAGCAAGCCCTCGTTGGTTGTAACTTGTTTCTTTGCATCCAAATAGAGTATTAATAGGGGTATTAAGCACTTCAAGTGTATTTCTTTTTTGTCTTACTGGCAAGTAAGCAGTTGCTAGTAAGTGATCCAGGAAGATATGAAGATCAAACCTGTAGTAGCATATTCCCCAGATTCAACAAGAGTAAGCCAACACAGTGTAGTCAAAGACAGTCATACATAATTGAAGACAGACAGTATTCGAGAAGATACCACAAGTCCTTGACCTACTAAAAGTAGTCGTTGCTCCTGGTCAAGAAAGAGCTGTTAGAGATCCGCGAAGCTCGCCCACTACCCCCAGAATAGGAGACTGTTTCTTTCTTTTTGTAAACTGCATGTATCTACTACAAATACAGGCAGAGAATAGATTATTCAGAACCTCGCAATCCGTAACTTTACTATCCTTACTTCCTAACCCTACCTCCAAAAACTTGCAATAACTAGCAACATACTGGAATTTATATCAAAATCCTCCCCGAGGTCGTGGTTTTTCTCAGCTTTTACTGAGTTTTCAACGTAAAATCTAGTTTGTTCAGCCTTTTATTACATTTTCCTTACGAATAGTATTGGCAAAGATTCTCCTTTCGGAAAACACGTCACTATAATTGCGTCGTCTGTGGAAACACCACACTTTTCTTTACCTTAACCGTTCTGGCAACAATCCGATGACAAATATGATCTCCGAAGCCATTCCAACACCGTAAGATTTCACAAAATCAATCCGATCCGAAACGGTCAACCTGCACATGCAGTGATCGAACTTCATAAATAAATAGAGTTAGAAAAAGGCAAAAGATTGGAAGATCAGCGCATTCATTCTCAAGTTCTTCAAGTGGAAAGAGACGAAAGAAGAAAGCCTTGGACCAACAGAGTCGAACATATCAGAAGGAGATGGAGAGATTAAGAAGGATACAAGATCGACTTACTGGCCGACAAGCGTCACCTCCACTTTCTCAAAGCGACCATCGGTCAAGAGAAACTCAGCGTGACGAATAACCAAGAAAAGACGGATTACGAATTTCTCAATACAGATCCAAAAATCCAGATAGGGCTTCTCGGTATTTTGGCTTGACATCCCCAACATTGACAAGTCAAGAAGTTAATGCACGCGTCATAAAACTCCCCCACTGCCAGAAAGAAGACCAATCAGAGATCGATTAGAACCAGAAGGACAGAGATATTTTGTTCTGTAAGTTGTAGCCTTGCCAACTTCTCCACAACAGTTCGTCACCTTGGACGACCTAAATAATAGGATCCAGGCCATAAACTCTTATATTTCAGGCCGAAGATCTACGCTTGACAGAATTAAGACAAACCCCATCTCCCCTCATCTCGAAGTCATGCCCATCCAAGAAATTTTTTATATGCCTAAGTTCATTCAATATGCAGGATTCACTGACCCACTTGCCCATGTACGACATTTCAAAGCTGCAGTGGGATTATACTCCAAACTTGACCACATGCTATGCAGGTTATTCAACATGAGCCTAAATAAAGAACCTCTCAGATGGTTTAATACAATCCAAGAAGGCTCAATCACTACATTTGGCCATTGACAGTATTTATTCGAGTCGAATTATGCTTACCCTAAGGAGCGAGAGATTACAGTAGATTCCTTGTTTTTCTTCGAGCAAGGCGCAAAAGAAACCATGGCAAGCTTTAAAAGCATTTCTTGCAGGAAACTCAGAAAATTAGGAACTCGGATCCTAAAATCATCGTTATAGCCTTCAGCTCTGCCCTGCACATCGACTCTAAGGTTCGAGAAGAGCTCACTCTGCACAAACCCAGAACAGTGATAGAAATGATTGATATAGTTAATAACTACATCGAACTTGAACGATCCAAGAAAGATAAAATGAAAAACTCTTCTGCCATCCATTCTCGACTCACAGCTTCTTCTCCACCTCAAAATTTGACCACTACTGAAGCACCTAAACAACACGACAGAAACGTCGACAATAACAGGAGGCCCGGCAAAAAGGACAGAAGACCCGACAGGCCAGTCCCAATTTTACCACCAATTACAGCGACTATCTCCACTATCTTACCAACGATAAAGGGAGATATCACAATATCCATAGAGCACCACAAATAATACCTGATCTCCCCAACAAACCTTTATGTCAGTATCACAATATCCATAGTCACGAAACTGACAACTGTTACTCTCTCATTCGAATCTTTCATCGTATCCTCTTAGTAGGAAGGCTTCATAATAATGTCCTCGACATCTAAAAGTTCCTCGAGGATGAGACAAAGAACAAAGATGTTAAACAGAATCAAGTCCAAGGGAAAGCTCGCCACCTGTATATAAACGAAATTGAAAAAGGAAAGAAAAGAAAACAGGATGACCAGATTACATCCTATTACAAAATGACCTCCTCAGATAAATCAGCAAAACTTCTTCCAAGCTCGTGCAAATCAAAGCGTTCATACCAAATCACCTTCGAGGACTATGACACCTGCCACGTGAAATACCCTCATGATGAACCTCTCGTCATTATGCTCAAAGTCGGACATGACTACCTACATATGTTTCACGTCGATACAGGAAGCGCAACGGATGTATTGTTCTGAAGAACGATTAAAGTTCTAGGCCTCACAGACTCTCTGAAAGCTTCAACGACAATAATCACCGGCTTCAACGGTTTGAAAGATTCATCCACAGGAGAATTACTCTTCCAGTTCAAGCAGGATCAGAAACAACATTCTTAAAATTCCTTATCATTATGCTGAATCCAATATTTGGGTATTTTGGGACACAGTTGGTTACATTCGATCAAAGCAGTCCCTTCTACTTATCATCTGGCACTAAGATTTCAAACAGATCACGAAATCTACAAATCAAATGTAGCCAATCAGTTGCACGCATGTGCGAGAATACCACAACAAACTTTCATACAGTAAAACTTCTCAAAGTATAGCAACTATAGCAGGAAACACCCCCTACATTCGAGCAGCATGACACCAAAATAATATAATCCATTGAACTCGATAGTCCAGGGCATCACACCTTCATCGGCTCCAAGCTATCCGCCGACAAAAAAGAAGCCATGATCCAACTACTTAAGAAAAACATCGACATTTTTGCCTAGACATTCCAAGAAATGCTTGGCATTGACCCATCAATCGTGTGCCACCAACTAAACCACCTTCCAAACAACAAAGTTATCATACAAAAATGACAGAACCTAGCTCCCCGCCTCCGCGATGCAGTGAACAAAGAAATTGATAAACTCCTCCGGGTAGGATTTATTCGCGAAGCCAAGTATCCAAAGTGAGTTTCGAACATCGTAGCAGTCCCAAAGAAAAATGGAAAAATTAGGGATTGTGTTGACTTCACAAAACTCAACAAGTTTACACCCAAGGATAGTTTTCTGCTACCACTGATTCCGCAACTCCCCGACTTCGTCACAGGGCACGAACTTCTTTCCATGATAGATGCAGCCTCCGGCTACAATAAAGTTCCACTCGCCGAAGTCGATCAAGAAAAGACAACCTTTATTACTGAAAGAGGTCTCTACTGTTACACAGTGATGCCTTTTGGGTTAAAGAATGAAGGAGCTACTTACCAAATGCTTGTCACAAAAATATTAA
>JACGCM010000765.1:0-44956 GCA_014058105.1 Kingdonia uniflora
GTAGATGGATCTCAAAATCCATATAGGTCAAGTTTGTTTGTACCAAACGAGTTGCAGTATGGGTAGGTACCCAATGTACCGAGTGTCGCCAAGGTCAGTTGTTTGTTGTACCAAATGGAGTTACAGTATGAGTAGGTACCTAATGTACCGAGTATCGCCAATATTTGTTATGCACGTAAATCAATACCAGTAGTAGTATTCGATAAACATTTCCAGCATAAGGTAGTTATGAGTATTCAGGTAATAATTCACACTCATTACTTGTAGGTGAACCTCGTTCATGTCCTATTACTCATGAAATCCTATTAAGTATATGATTATGAAATTATTACTTCAGTTCATAGTATATAGCGCAATGAGGGTGAATGATTCTCAATCATTACTTGCAAGTAAACATGGCTTTATACTTATGATATCCTATTAAGCGTCAAATCCTATATTTACCACATAAATTGGTAATCTTAACCTTAAAGCGTATTTTAATAGAGTCTTAACCAAGATAGCTATTCAAAACCACCCGATGTTGGGATCTTTATCTAACCACTGAGGGTGTTCTAGCCCAAAGGTTTTGTATAAGGAATGTATATTCTAGCTAAATGACCCATTTGCTACGAATACGAGAAAATATTAGATGTTAGTAGATGAGTAGTTTTATCCCGAATTCTGTTGAGTTCCCTAGATAGGTAGATTAATCATATCTTGGAACTAACGATCTAGGAGTACATCATGGTGTTATAATATTATATATACTTTTAGATGTTATTAGGTATCATCTAATTGTACCTATATACGCAAAAACTGGTTCCTAGAAGCCATATGTTTTGAAACATGACTAGGTCAATCAGGGATTGAGTACTCAATAATATCCTGAATATTAGAGTATATTTATGAAAGACTCTAAGTCGTACCTGAATTAGTCAATGTTTCGTTTTATCTTTAACCCCCGGTTAGAATAAATAATATCTATGAGCATACAGTGTTTTAAAACTCTACTAGCTCTCGTAAGAGATTAGGTATATTAAAACGTCTATTTATATCCAATATAAAAAGGAGGGGTCGTAATTAAAAACTGCAGTTTGATAACCCTATAGTAGTATTATTTTTCAAAAAATAAATAAAAATAGGGTCCTCCAGAGAGGTCAAAGCAGTAATAGAAAAAAATAAAATAAATAAGTTCTAAGTTTTTTTTCAAAAAAATTGGGTATGTCATGATCTCGAGGGTCTGAACCGCGTTCAAATTTGAGATTGAGGTCTGAAACTTTATTCAAAACAAGTATAGACCTATTTAGACTTGATATGGATTGGGTCTGGGTCAAGTTAACTTGAACTGAATCTGATTGGATCTGGTCTAGACTTGTCTGGATCACAGTCTGAACTGGATCTGGATCGGGTTCTGGGTCGAGTCAGGGCTGAACCCGGTGCATGTCACTGTGTATCTAAGATACGTGACACATCTGTATCAAGACACGTGACAATGCGTAGCTCGACATGTGGCCTGACACGTTAGCTTTGTGGACCTCAAGTGTCAGCAGCATAACATGTGGCAGTGCCACGTCAGCATATGTAGGACTCATGTTCCACGCCATCGATAACACGTGGCAATGCCACACCATCAGGTGTGGACCTTCGGGACACATCATCAATGCCACGTCGGCTGCTATGGGACCCTTGGCGCCACATCAAAAGCTACGTGGCAGTGACACATTATCATATAAGACCCCGGGTGCCATGTCATCAGTGTCACGTCAGTATGTTGACCCCAGATGCCATGTCATCAGTGTCACAATGTTGATACGTCAGCACCGTGAGACCCTCCATGCCACGCTAGTACGTGGGTACCACCCATCTGAGCAAATCCTGGAGTGACACGTCAACACCATGGGTCTCATCACAGTATGATGATGTTATCAACCCTAGGGGATGGCGTCAACAAGCTTGAAACCTAAGATGACGCCATCTTAGTTCAGCCCGCCATAAAATAAATTGACAGATTCGTCTTTTGTGGTTTTTGCCATTTTCGCGGCCAATTTCCCGACGATCCGTTCACTTCCAGGAGACGTATAATATATGTCAACAATTGTTGGAACACATGCTACGCAACACAAATTATACTCGTAGTCTAATTATGTCGAAAAAAATATAGAAAATACCTTTGAAATTGGACCTTTGAAAATGGTAAAAATTAGGTAAAAAAACAAAAATAAAAACAAAACCCTAAGAAGGCATGAATTTACCCTAATTAGATCAAACAATCACATAATAGATCCATCATGTATTTATGATAAATCACTAGAATCATAGGAAAACTAGTTATACTCACCGCAATGCAATATATATAATATAATAAGATATATATATAATATATATATTATATATATATATATAATCCAATTGATAATTGAAAAAGCTCATTGTAGAGTCGATGTTGATAATGTGTTAAGGACAAAAAACACTCTAGCTATCTAATCATGCACACACACATAAACACATATATAGAGAGAATAAAAGCATTGAACTATTAGGTTACAGAGTATAACCCTTAAAAGAATATAAATAGAAGCCTCTAAAACTCTCTAGAGTTAGGAGTTGGTGGGTCACCCCAAACCTAGTTCCGGTTGGACCCAACCAAATGGTCCTACTTATTTTACTATTTATATTTAGAAAATAATGGAAAATGTGATTTGTAAAACTAAAGTTGACTAGACCAAGTTGAGTCGCAAGATGTTTGTGCTTTTAAAGAATTATGAGGGAATGAACAATACTTCGTATTTTATTTTGTATGTATTAATCGAACTTATGAGGGTGTACAAGTTCAATAGTCTAGTCCAGACTTCCGCAGGTTTGAAATGATATTTTCATCCAATTAATGTATTTCTTCATTTTAATCTAAACTTAACATAGGCTCTGAAAACATGTATTTAAAACCTATGGAAGTTTATAATGATAGGGAGTCGAATATCGAGCCTTTACACCCTCACAAAGCCTGCATTAGTGAAGTTCCTTATTAGATTCATAAATATATAATATAACTCATTATGTTTCCATATTGGTTCTTAGCATAAAATTGACTAGAGACATATAGTAACAGTAATAATACCTAAAACTTGTGACACATTTTCTTTTATATAATCAAAACCTACGAAGGTTGTACAACTTTGTCAGTCGAACTCTTGGAGTTGTTGGCTTCATCATATTCAAATTACACAAATAATCTAAATAAAATACTGAAGCATATAAACCTTCAGATAATGTTAAGAATCCGAATTCAGTGGTAGCTGAAACCTGTACGTGCATCGAAATAAATTAATTGTTTAGAAAAATAATGGACTTGCCAAATTTGGTTTTTTAGAAACAAAAAAACCTAACAACTTCAGTTAAAAATGGCGCGAAACAAGTTTTTTTTTAGAAACTAGTCAAATCATTTAACAAAAGAACATAATTAACTTCATTTAATACGCGATCACACCACTGATTATGTTCCCCAAATCAAGATGAAATTATACTTTTTTTAAAAGAAAACTGAGACCTGCAAAGTTTGATTCGACTGTATCATTTTCTGTTAAAAATGGCGCGAGACAGGTTCCTTCATAACCAGTCAAAATCTATTCACCAGAAACCCTATCATATATGAGCTATACACCACTTATTATACTTCCCAAACTATCCTTACCATTTGAGAAGGGATTTGTTTGGTTGATGAGTAGAGATTCTTCCAACTCCAAACTAATTCTTCCTCTAATCCTTTGGGCAATAATAGAAGAAATTGGTGGAGGTTTGTGTAACACTAGGAGACATTGGCCTCTCTACCTTCTTATTTGTGCGCACTCTTTAGTCCCCTTCACTTAAAAAGTTTAGAACTCTCACACCACAAGAGAGGCACCACCACCCGCTCAAAATAATAACCCAGAAGCAATAAAACGCTAACGTGCGCATATCTCCGGTTTTCAAATCTCCCATGAACGAGCTTCAAATACAGGTAAAACTTCTTCTAATGTTACTCCATCAAAAAGTAAACCCTAGTTTTGTTTCCTCAAATCCCAAGTTTTTTATTTGTAATTTGATCTTTGTGGAAACCCTCACACACCTACACAAAGAATCAGTGATTGAGAAGGTTTGTTTGAGAGATTTCATTGATAATTGGGGTTTTGGTGGAATTGGGATTGCATGATTGAGGAAACATTAGCTTTATGAGTGATGAGGGTTGTTTTTCTGGTTTAAAGAGATGGTAATTGGGGAGAGTCTGCATGCTGAATCAGAGATTAATGATGGAGTAGGTTAGAAGTTGGGGTTTGTTTGAGAGGTAGCGGAAGCGATACGAAGATGGTTGGGGAAGAAGAGAGTGATTTTGGGGTTTGTAATAAACCTAAGTTGATTAAGACCCAAATTGGTTCTGATGATGATGAAACAATCGCGTCCTTGTTGAAGATGAAGAGGAGAAACCCTAAGAAAGTGAAGTCCATGATGGATGGGGTAGAGAAACCCTAGAAAAGTTGAGAAGGTTGAGATTAGGGCGGATCAGGAAATGGTTACCAAAAAGGAGGATTTGGGTGGGTTGGATGATACATTAGCAAGTGTTTTGAAGAAGTTGAAAGGTCCTAAGATGAGTAGAAATGGTGGATCTGGTCTAGACGCGGCCACCGATGAACATTTGTTTTTAGACAATGAGTTAAAGAGGACGTCAGCAGATCGAGGGTGGAGGAAAGAGATCTAGGTCATCCGAGGTTGTGAAGAACACAGGGGTTGGTGATCCAAATGAGAGTTCAGCTATTCACAAGTCTCGACGGATTCTACACAGAAACGTAAAAAAGAGGGTGGAATTACCGCTGGAGAGAGTATCACTCAGTCGTCCGATGATGAAACTTTGGATAACTTGTTGTCTGCGTTTGTCCGGAAAGCACAGTCTGGTTCAGGTAAGAAAGATCCGGGCTCATCGAATCAGACAAGGGGAGCACGGTTTCTGCTGATAGATTGTATGAAAGTTTTGACGGGGCTTCAGAGGAGCGTCTGCAGTTATTCAGGATACCGTTCAGCATCAAAGGTAATTCCAAAATCTGAGATTGGGTTAAAATTAGTAAATTTGAAACTAAAATGGATCCAATTCTAGCTCAAAAGGAGAAAACTGAAGCTGGGAAAATTGATCAAAGACTTAGTGGGGCATCTAATTGGATTGAGGAGGCTGAAGTCTCTACTCAAGTTAATGAGCTTGCAAACTTCAATGAGATTGTGGATTCTAAAAATTGGTTGAATTCGACATCTCTTGGAGTTGAAATACACCCAATCCCAGTTCAAAATCTTGCTCTCATTGAAGAGGTAAAAGAAGAGGTTGATAGGTCTACATATGGTATATGTGAAGGCACAAGAGGTTCAAATCCTGATCCGCATTCAAGCTTTCGCTCTGACTGTACGGCAAAATTGCAAGAGAACTCTGCAGCACAAATCGCCAAAGACCTCGTAGTCAAACAAACTTTGCCGTCGATTGCCCTATATACTATGATGGAGGGGAACAAACCTAGCGATGGAGTCTCTAAGAGCTTGCTGTTTCAAGAAACAGGAGAACACAATGGGTTAAGAACAGGTTTAAGCAGTTTCAAAGGCCGAGGAAGTTAAGATTTCAGTCAATGATGATGGTCGGAAGAATAAATGGTCCCCATGATATCTGGAATGTTTTTGTTTCTGCATCTGGTGAAGTAAGCAGGAAACTGATAGTGTTTATAGAGATGCTTCTAACGTCATGGACACAATCACAGAAGGTGCCAAACCTTATGATGCGCTGGATCATTCACGTGTAGAAGAGCCAGAAATATACACTTCAAATGCAGCTCACCGAGATTCTTTTAACAATGACCAGTTGAAACCAATTGCATGAAGAAAATTGCATAGGTGGTACTCTATCTTCTTTACGCTTGGGAAATGAGGCCGAGAGAACGATCAGATATGATGAACTGGTACAACCCTTGGGCGAAGTCTTACAGGATTATTTGGCCTGCACAGATCGTATGTCTTCCAGGGCATCTCTCCCACTGAAGATGGAAGCAACTCCTAAACTTGAATATCGGTTTGATCAATGTTCAAGTAAGGAAGAGAAATTGAATAATTGATGCCTCAAATCAAACTACTGTTACTGCTTCAGAATTGCAGCATATGGGCGAAAGCTCTATACTCAATGATTTGTTACATCAAGTTTCTCTAGATTCTGATGCAGTTAAATTGTCTGTTTTCATACCCCCATTGTTGACAAGGAGGAACCAACATCAACTGGTCGTATTCCCAATCATTTCGCTGACGAACTTCTCTCTCCAAGTGCAGTCACCCCAATTGAAGAGCTCCATTCAGCTTCTCCTCAAAATAGAACTTCTGAAGCTTCAAAAGCGACATCTGTTTCTAGTCAAGATACTGTCTTTAATAAAGAAGTTAAAGTAATCCGTTCTCATTCCATGATCTTGGATTTGAAAGAGTCAGATCCCCTGGAGATGCAAAAGAATTTGCGCAAGATTAAGAAACGTAGGCATCAGGACATGGCTTATGAAGGGGATAATGATGGGAGTTTCTGATGCACGAGCAAGGGATATTTGAAAGTAATCGAGTTATTGATGGAGGCTTACCTTCTAGGACAAAGGAAAATCTTCTTACCTCTCATATACAGGTTTAGAAGCTGATGATGGTGGTGCGGCTGCCGTAACAGCAGGGTTGAAAGCTAAAGCCGTGGGTCCATTTGAGAAAATTAGATTTAAGGAGGTGTTAAAACGCAGAGGTGGGCTTCAGGAGTACCTGAATGCAGGTTAGTTGTTGCTACTGAAACCTGTACAACTACTTTTAGGTAGAATAATGACACCTTTTCACGGCACACATCTTCTCACCCACATCACATGGTATTCTTTTTGACGGTCTCCTCACCATGGTCATTTTCATATGAGCATTATGATGTGTCAACAGTGGGAGTGTCGTAATGAGCCTGTTTTTTACATTCTTGTACTTGTTGAATTCCTCAACGTTTTGGCTACAAGTTCTCGTCTTCTGCTTTGTTCTATTCTGCTAGGACGTTTTAGATTTAAATTTTGTTAAATAAATTTTTTTTCTTTGCTGAAAACAATTCGTCGGGAGCAAATGAGATGGTCGACAATTATTTAATCAGTATCACTCAAAGAAACTAGAAATTTTGTTCATACTCCCCACTAAAACAGAATAACAGTGGAGGCCATGGCCTTTATTTATAGAAAACAATAAACATATCCTATTTCTAAACCCTAGAAAACTCCTATTTCTAGAAGAAATCCGTTTTAGGATCTTCCCTTTACTTTAGGAAAAAAATAAAATTCAAATAGTACTACTAAATACAGAAGTAGAAGGAAAAATGCCTTGAAATTGGCTTAATCATGTGCCCTCACATCATTCATTCTGCTATCTTTCAATTTTATTTTATTTTTATTTTTAGAGTTGACTAGTTTATTCTATAGTGTGACGCATGGCTTCGAGGCTAACAGTGAACTTAGAGATTTTTACGTTTGATATGATTAGTACATGTTAGTTGTTGTTCTAGAACACAGTGGAATTTATGTGAGTATCACAATGCAGGAATCTTATTTTAGGCCTTTGGAGGAAAGACATGAGCCGCATTTTGTGTCTTTCTGACTGTGGAATCGAGGATGCTCCTACAGAGGAAGAACTACCACGAGCATCCCTTGTACGGGAGATATACGAGTTTCTCGACCAAAATGTAAGTTTTCTTTTTGTCAATTCCATAACTTATTTATTTGTTTATATGTTATTTTCGCTTTTTCTGGCAAAATTTTGGATTCAATAGTCTTTCTCTGCACTATGATATAAGTTACTAACATATTTTTAAGATTCTATTATCACTGGTAAAAATACATTAAAGAGGAGGAAGAGAGACAAATACAAGGTCAAAATACCCCTAAGACATTGGAACAAAAGATAGAGAAAACTCTCTCACCTCATCGCGATTGTTCTCCAATAATCTGTAAGAAAATTGTGCTTCTACGTCCATATTGTTATCAATCAATGGGCTATCACTTTTTCTTTGAGAAGGGGCTATCACTTCTAAGTTAGCGTGATTTGCAACCATATTAGTCTCGCGAGCATCGAGTTCTGAGATTTTACACAATCTTGATTTTTGACAGAACCAGAATTCGGGTTGTACCCTAATTGAAGACAGAACTTGAGGTTCTATCAAAGGTCATTCGATTCAGTGATGATACAAGCATTTTGCGGCCGCCTCTGATAATTTTTTAAATGCCTTAGGGTTTATCTTGTTTGATTATGCATATTATACACTTATCAGCACCTATACGTAGATAATGCAACCCTTGGCGACTCCAGTACAACTCTCTAGCCTCATTTTCCACGAGAAAGGAGGCTTGTTACTATGGTACAGGTGACGTCTAAGTGTATCTTGGTTATAAACTCGTATTCCATTATCATCTCCAATCTTTTGGAACAGTATTCATATAGTCAGACAGGTTGTCCATGTCACAGTTTTGATAATAGATCAATTTCTGTTTTAAACTCGGGTATTCCCTGTCCTAAGTTTGAGTTTTCCCTTGTTACTGCAACTATGGTGCCATTTCTCAGGGTGCCCTTGTATACCCTCCCAAATCCTCCCAGCCCAAGAAACAAATTCTCACTGAATCCATTTGTTGCATCTCTCAGATCATTAAACATGAATGTCCTATTGAGGAGGTTACAGTATATTTAGAGGGTGTTTGGCAAAAAAAAAAGAGGCAAGAAAGTAAATTTTGCAGAAAGTCATCCAAATAGGAAGTGAAAAAGCATGTTTGGTAATATTTACTTTTTAATTCGAAAAGTTCAAAAAAATGTTTGGCAATACCATGATTTTTTTACTAAATTCATATCCACGACGAACGAATTCTAGTTACATTGTTTAATTTCAGGGACATTCACACCAAAGTTTCATGTTAATCACGTCAAGATATTTTTTTTAGTATTAACAACATTACTTTACTCAATCACTAAGTATTATAAGTTTATAACCTCCTATTGTTTTCTTCCCTCCCCATTACAAATCCAAACATGAAGATCTGAATCTGCCTCCAATGAAGAAACACCTAATTCCAATAAATTTCTTACTTCTCAATGGGGCTTTTGAAGTTTGGAGTCTCCTCTAAAAGGGGTTAATCAATGGATTTCAGATTTTGCAAGTTTTATACACAGTACTTGGAACTTCAGATTGGTTAACAAACATGCAATGAATTAAATTAGGGCAAAAACCATGGTAATCCCGTACTTGGAACTTCTAGACAGAGAAAGATGCAACAAAATTGTAATTACTACCTTCTTAATGTAAGATTTCAATAGAAAAATAATTCCTAATTTCATTGTTGTTTCACAAGTTTTAACCGAATGAAGATGGTAGAAATTTCGACCAAACTCTTTCTTTTTATAGGAAGAGGAAATAGAATAAGAGGAGTAGAGAATCCGGGACGAGATTTGTTACGGATCATAAAGTACTTGCTGGGAAAGTAAAAAGCTAATAAATTTTTCTTTCTCACAAATCAAAATTTTTTACTTTTAAAAGCAACTTTTATAGGTTTTACCAAACAACCTTTTTACTTTTTGACTTTAGAAAGTTACTTTCTATGTTACATCCAAACACACTTACAGAGCTTGGAGATCTTCGATCTATCCTCAAATAAGTAATAATAGAGATAGAGCATCGATGCACAAAATTACAAAGTCTTTTTGGAGAGAAATGAGGAGTAATTCCTTCCACCTGAAGTAAATGGAGGATGTAAATAGAACTAACTGCAGTTAAGCCAAATGCAAGTATGCAACATCTTATATGCATTAGACAATGCAAATGCTCAATGTTTTGGCGCCGATTAAAGTTCACTCATGTTTGGAATCACACTGACGTCAATTTAAGTTTTATCAGAGTTTAGTGTTTCAGTGGCACATCTAACCACTGCATCAGTGATCATTGCATTTTTAATCCATAAAATACTCATTTAACGATGCCATTCATTCCCAAATAAAAGCTTTTATAGTTTCTGCATGACACACTGTGCACACTCATCCTAGCCTAAAGAGATAATTTTCTTCTTGAGTTTTAGCACTCGAGGTGGTTCTCCAGAAGGCACCAAAGTGCCGATCGTAATTTCAGATATGCTGACAGTCAATTTGGGTTTCATTGGCACATCTAACAGCTGCATTGATTATTGCATTTTAATCCATTAAGTGCTTTCATTCTGGAGTACAAAATTAACTTTTCGTCAAAGCTAATTTTGTACTCTAGCTCCTTTATTATGTTAAACTCCCTCCCCTAAAACACACACACAATCACAACATAATTCTCCTTGCTTTATGCACAACTTATGATATGTTTTGAACAGGGTTATATAAACGTTGGCGTTGCTTCGAAGAATTTGAAGGCAGATTTTCACGTTAAAGAAAACACCACCAAGGAGAGTTATGGGCCTCAGGTAGCTGATTCAAGGGATGGGGCTACTTTCATCCTTGGTCAAGTTAAGAGTTTAGAAAATCTCACTGAGGGAAAGAACAGTATATTGTTCAATGATGCAAATCCAGCATCAGAAATATCCACTTTAATTGAAGCTGAAGAACACACACTTCATAAAGAGCAGGAAATTGATGGGTTTGACGCAAAACTACCTGACATTACGGCTAATTTGGATGATCTAAGTATTTACCCATCCAGAAAAGTATTTGTTCAGTCTAATATATTTGATCACGCCGATGGAAACGAGACCAGCCAATGTGTTATGAGAGTTCAGAAGAGAATAATCATCATAGGAGCTGGCCCTGCTGGCTTAACTGCTGCTCGTCATTTGCAACGACAGGGATTTTCAGTAACGGTGCTCGAGGCTCGAAATAGATTGGGTGGTCGTGTTTTTACAGATCGTTCATCTCTCTCAGTTCCTGTGGATCTCGGGGCCAGCATTATTACAGGTGTGGAGGCTGATGTTGCTACAGAACGAAGACCAGACCCATCCTCTTTGGTTTGTGCTCAGTTAGGGATTGAGCTGACCGTCTTGAACAGCGAGTGCCCTCTCTATGACAGTGTGACAGGTCAAAAAGTTCCAGCAGATTTGGATGAAGCTCTAGAAGCTGAATATAACAGCCTTCTTGATGACATGGTATTACTTGTTGCACAGAAGGGTGAACATGCAATGAAAATGTCCCTTGAGGATGGGTTAGAATATGCGTTGAAGAAGAGACGCGCAATTCGATCTAAGCCCGAACCTGAAGAGTTTGACTTCGATAATTTAGTGAATGCTTCCTTTGATAAAAAAATCCCTATTAGGATTAGTTCGAAGGAGCAAAATTTGAGTCCTCTAGAGCGTAGAGTGATGGATTGGCACTTTGCAAATCTAGAATATGGATGTGCGGCTTCTCTTAAGGCTGTTTCTCTTCCTTACTGGAACCAGGATGATATTTATGGAGGATTTGGAGGGGCCCACTGTATGATTAAAGGTGGTTATAGCACTGTTGTTGAATCTTTAGGAAATGGACTCCCTATTCATTTGAATCATCAAGTCACAGAAGTCGCATACAGCACGAGAGACTCAGGAGAAACTGGCATCAAAATTTCCACATCAGGTGGTACTGAGTTTGTTGGAGATGCGGTTTTGATTACAGTCCCACTTGGGTGCTTAAAGGCAGACACAATAAAATTTTCTCCTTCTTTACCAGAATGGAAACGTTCATCTATTAAGCAACTTGGTTTTGGTGTCCTTAATAAGGTAGCCTTAGAATTTCCACAAGTTTTTGGGATGACTCGATAGACTACTTTGGAGCAACTTCAGAGGAAAGTGATCGGCGTGGTCAATGTTTTATGTTTTGGAATGTAAAAAAAACTGTGGGAGCTCCTGTTCTCATAGCGCTCATAGTTGGCAAGGCCGCCTTAGATGGGGAATCTATGAGCTCATCTGATCACGTGAACCATGCCCTAAAAGTATTGCGTAAACTATTTGGGGAGGTAAATGTACCCAATCCAATTGCATCAGTTGTGACAAATTGGGGAAGCGATCCTTTCAGCCGTGGAGCATATTCATATGTTGCTGTCGAAGCTTCTGGAGAGGACTACGATATCTTGGGTCGACCTGTGGATAATTGTTTGTTTTTTGCTGGTGAAGCTACATGTAAGGAGCATCCGGACACAGTTGGTGGTGCAATGATGAGTGGGCTCCGTGAGGCTGTGCGTATAATGCATATATTGAATACTGGCAATGATTGTACAGCAGAAGTGGAAGCACTGGAAGCCGCGCAGAGACACTCAGACTATGAGAGGAACGAAGTTAGGGACATATTGAAGAGACTTGAGGCTGTTGAACTCTCGAGTGTTCTTTGTAAGAGCTCTTTGGATGGAAACCTGTTATTGACTAAGGAGGCCTTACTACAGGATATGTTCTGTAATGTCAGGACAACTGCAGGACGACTACATTTAGCTAAAGAGCTACTGCATCTTCCTGTTAGTGATCTTAAGTCCTTTGCCGGGACAAAAGAAGGACTTGCCACACTCAACTCCTGGATATTGGTACTTTTATCTTTCTTCACCCACGTTGAATGTCTTTGTAATTATTATTGAAATTAAGATCAATTGCTAGTATTACTCTGCGGTAGTTTCTTGGCTAGATGTTGTTCTTGAGTTGACTTGGATATGCATTTTAATGCAGGATTCAATGGGGAAGGACGGAACTCAGCTCCTGCGACATTGTGTTCGTCTCCTTGTGCTTGTCTCAACCAATCTACTTGCTGTACGTCTATCAGGTACAACCTCTCGTTTTATGTTTATATTGTTCAACATATATCTTGGGAGCTTATTGAGTTTGTTGTTTTTCAAACCCAGCCTGGCCGTTAGACCATTACCCCATAAGTAGGTCCCTAAAACGGTTTCAATTGGTCATCCTTGATTCACGGAAGGTTGCAAGTGACGCGGTCTTAACTTAATGATATATACTCTGATTCCAAGATACTCTGAATCAGTTAATTAATCCTCTATATGTTTTCTTTACCTGTTAAAAAGTGAAAGATTGAACAAGAGACCTATTTCTTTCATTCTCTAGCTAGAAGGCCAGAGCTGAAATTCAATAAGGTAAAACATACACACTTTTCTCACAACTAAACATGTATTTAAATAGAAGTTATTGTTGACCAATTGGCCCAACGTAGTTTTTTTTATGTTAATTAACTAGTTTGTGCGATTGCATGTAAAGTACCTTATAAATCTTTCTTCTGAAAGTTGACATGTTTTTCTGCATCCACATTAATATCTGATCTGCCGGGAACTGATAAACTTTGTTTTGTTCTTGTCGGTGTAGGTATAGGAAGGACTGTAAAGGAGAAAGTGTGTGTACACACTAGCCGTGATATTCGTGCGGTGGCAAGCCAGTTGGTCAGCATGTGGATAGCAGTCTTTCGCAGAGAAAAGGCTACAAATGGTCGCTTGAAGTTATTGAGGCAAAAGTTTGCTTCAGATTCATCAAAAACCAAATCGTCTAAAGACTTAACCTCAGGAAAGTTATTACGAGCACCATCTCATAGAGGTAATGTGCCGGCGAAGTTGGAAACTGTTCCTGACTCAAAATCTGAGGCTAATTCAGTACGATCTAATGTGGATGACGGAGCTGTTCTCATGTCTGAAGAGGAATCTGCTGCGCTTGCTATTGCTGAAGCAGCTAGGGCTTCCGCTCTTGCAGCTGCAGAGGTTTGTTTGTTTGTTCATTTATATTAATTCTGCTATTTTTTGCAACGTAAATATAATATCATGTTTATGATTGAGTAATACAACTGGTAACACTACCATAAATAAATGAAATACCAGGACAAAATCTCATGTATATTGGTGTTCACGAGCAACCATTTATTGGTAAGTATAGAAAATCAAAGCTATAAAATAGATTAGTTTGACTTTGGCCCATGTTATATGATCGAATATGTTCGGAATCTTAACTACCCCGACCCCATCCGGACACTTTCCAGTTGAAGTTAGTGAGCACATTCTGGCACTTAGTGGTCTAAGTTGATAATGTATACAATTGGCTGTGCTCAAACACATGCTGAGGCTCTTTACATGCCCATCTCCTCCGATTTTTGAGAAAATCTGGGTATGTATTTTGGTATTTCAAGAGATACGCGCACAAGTTTTATACTCACTGAGTGTAAAAAAAAATACATTTTAAATT
The DNA here is from genome assembly GCA_014058105.1 of Kingdonia uniflora. NCBI lineage: Eukaryota > Viridiplantae > Streptophyta > Magnoliopsida > Ranunculales > Circaeasteraceae > Kingdonia > Kingdonia uniflora. The sequence goes on from JACGCM010000765.1 coordinate 14,181, forward strand.
ATGCATGAAAATACGTGACAAAATCCCTTTTAAGTAAGCTCTTAAAAAAACCACAAGCCAGTAGTAGGCGCTCGTGAATTTGCCAGAGCCTTGCGATTATGACTTTGGCGCACCTCTTTTTATACCCTAAACCCATACTTCTATGCGTTTGAGCAATTTATTTGATCCATTTTCATGCTTGAGCTACCAAAGCCGCTAACTAGGATTATTGTTGAATTATCCCTTGCAATTCAGGAAAAAATGATGGGTCTTGTGTAGTTGTTTATATGTCTATTGTCACGGGATTCTACTATATATTTGCATCTATGTCCTTTACACTGATTGAAATTAATAGTTTAACTAATTGAATTGACGATAAAAATTAATAGATAACTAATCGAATTGACGATAGGAGCACTAGAGTGATATTGAATTACTCTCTGTAGTAATACGCCCTCTATAGTAATTAAAATGCGCCGGTCCCAACTTTCTACCAAAGGATATAGTTATAAGTAATAACCATCTAACTTCTTATTAATTTTTTTTTTTGATAACCATACACAAAAATGTAGAGCCATTGATTTTATATAGTAATAAAAAAGGTATTTTGCAGAGATCATATAACAAAGTACTACACCTTAAAGTGTTTATTAATATACTTCCAAAAAAACACTTATTTATAGTACTTTGGAGCAATAACTTAGTCATGTTTGAAGAGACTTATTTCTTCAATTCCTTATGATTTGATATTTTTCTAAAATACCTTCTCATAAGTAATTTTAGTAGGTCGGGCCCACATTTTTATTTTTTATTTATTTTTGTAGTAATAACCCCTAGTCCCCACAACATTACTATAGAGGGGTTTTACCGTAGTTCACTGTTTTTGGAGATATGTTAGTATTACATGTTTAATGGGCAATTAATATTAACTTTGTTTGTACAAGGTAAGTGGAAGCTACCGTCTAGATCATTCACTCATAATCCTTATACCTTGGTATTGATTGTTTCCTGCAGGCATATGCATCTAGAGAAGCAGAGTGCGGTACCTTTCGAGAGCTTCCCAAAATACCTTCGTTCCACAAATTTGCTCGAAGAGAGCAATATGCTCAAATGGATGAATCAGATCTAAGAAGAAGATTTTCAGGGGGCGTTTTGGGAAGGCAAGATTGTATATCTGAAATAGACTCCAGAAACTGCAAGGTTAGGGATTGGTCTGTTGATTTCTCTGCTGCTTGCCCCAGCCTTGAAAATTCAAGAATGTCAGGTGATAACTACACGTCACATAACCACTCAAATGAGGGTGCTTACCAATTGAACCTCAGAGAGCATTCGGGGGAAAGTGCGGCCACTGTCACTGATAGTAGACTTGCAAAAGCGTGGGTTAATAGTGACGGTAGTGGAGGAGTGAAGGACTCCTTTGACATTGACAGATGGCAAACCCAAGCTGAGGCATTTGGTTCTGATTTCTATCATCCGACCAATCACATAAGGGACGAAGAGGATTCAAACACTACATCAAACATGTTGACCACAAAATTTGAAAGGCATATAGAAGAAAGCACCGTTTCAAAACCTAAGGAGAAAAAGGCTTTGGTTTTAAATCAACCACGGGGAACAGAGCATGTTAAAAAGGCTGTCGTAGATTATGTGGCATCGTTGTTAATGCCTTTGTACAAAGCTAGGAAGATTGACAAGGAAGGATATAAGTCAATAATGAAGAAAAGTGCCACTAAGGTAACTTCTAATGAACTTATACTATTTACACAATTTCACGAGTTAAATGTGCTGATTATATATGCTTGGAGATGGATCAATGTTTTCTGAAAATTCAATGTCAAACTGGGTTAAAAAAGAAGAGGTCTTAGATTGAGATTAATAAAGCTACTCTAATTATTATAGAGTTTGATTATGGGCGATAACTTAAGTAAACAGATAGAGGGGGATATTCCTTATAATAACTTGAACTGTTTCATATGAACTGGCTCTCTTTCTTTCTGGTGCTGGTGGTGCGAGAGTCTTGAGAGAAATGAGATGGAGTAGTTTGGCTTTTGCATTTTATGCCCTTTTCCTGGCTTTATGTCTCATTTAGGATTTTATTTTGGCAATACACTTTAGTGGTTGTAAATGGTAGGCCCTGCTGATAAAAAAAAGTTACTCTCAAAGAGTAAAGTTTCTATGCTGCCAAGATATCTGTTTAGTGTATTTGTCTTCATACCCAAGATCACTAATATAATAAATATGTAATAATTTGTTGAGGTACAGTCTTATCCACCTTTGTGGTACTTGTATCTATAATCCTGTATCATTGATCGGTAGCAATTATAGTTACTTATTACGGCTTCCATAAAGTTTTTGGTAACTGTTCTTTTGCCGTATGGCATGTGAGATCTCCACTGCTACTTATGTTTTTCTTTTCTTGGGTTGATTTTATTAGGTCATGGAGCAGACTACAGATGCAGAGAAAACCATGACGGCTACTGAGTTTCTTGATTTCAAGCGGAAAAATAAGGTCTGCTATCAAAACTGTTTCATTGCTAATTTAAAATCTAAATTTGTGTCGCAATGATGTTTCAACTGTCACTTTCTGTGATTATCTTCTGTGTACGGGTTGTTTCGTAATGTTTATTCCCTCAATAAAATTATCTTCACGTAGTATCCCTGGATGAAATACTTGACATTACGTATTCATGAAATTGCAGATTCGAGCATTTGTGGACAAGTTGATTGAGAAGCATATGGCAATGACTCCTGTTTCTTCCAAACCATGATACTCCTGTGGATTATTGGAATGGACTTCTTTTTTGTGTAAAAAAAATACAGAAGTGGGTGCGCCGGTTTTTCTGCACGAATTCGTGGCACTAGTGGAATGAGCTGTTCGGTACATAATTGCAGTACAATCTGGTTTAAGATCCATTCAGATTGTCCATCGGCACTCAGCTATAGTGGGTTAAAAGAAAGTTCATGATGCAAAGCCAAATCTCCCAGTCAATTATGGGCCCTGTTCAAGCTGCAGCTGTGGAATACTTTAGTTGGTGAGGTACTCAAAAGTATGGGATGACAAACGAGTATTCTGAAATAAAAGGGGTTTGCATGGGGAGAAGCTGTCTTGCATTTTCGAGAAACCCGGCATCGCTGTAAGATGAAATCAAATTGCACACTGGAGGTTGTATTTTTGAGACTAGCACAAAGAGATAAAACTTATGTTCTTAGTTCAGGCATTTTTGTTGATGAAAATACTTTATCGACTTTTTGTCTTTTAACTTGTACAGCATTGGATTGTTATGACATCAAAAGGCCTATATAAAACTTTCCATCCTCCTTGAAGTACATGGCAATGTTTGCGTAATCTGAATGCAGTGCGTTAAGCTTATTGATGCACAGGTCTGATTTTATTATGTGAGATTCATTTGTGTTGACATGTTATTGAAAAATGCTCCACATCAATCCTTTGCGGTTATTGCCCTTATGAGGGTTTCACACAAATCTTGATTGCAACAGAAATATGATTATCGTTACACCTGTGTTCTGGGTTTTAGATTTGTCATTTATTTTGTTGTTGACTTTTTTTATCAGCTTGATATTCTTGAGTCTTGACTCCTGTGACTTGCAGTTCTCAACTTGTTATCTGATGAATATAATGGACGTGTTCTAAACTAGTTACTACATGAAAGTGTTAAACAGAAGATTTGATAATTTCTTCTGATAAGTATGTTCTTAAGATTTGATATCGGGCTTTGAGACAATCAACTGGACTTCACTCCTGGACGTAAAAGTTACCACCTCATATGCTTGCATGTTACATTTATATAAAATGCTAATTTTTTTTTTCATTTTTCTGAAATTGAATATATTTCTTAAGAAAACTCAAGTTATTTTTGTTTACTCTTACAGCAGTACCCGCTTCAGCCTATTTCACCCAGGACACACTTTCTCCCATTCAGAACCTGATCTGAGGTATGTTTTTAGTCTGCTTTTGCTTTTCATTCTTTTTCCAGTAGGTTACGGTGGTCATTATTAGTGTACTCTTGCTTCAAGATCGTAGTGTATCCTTAACTGCTTCGCTGTCTAGGATTATATTGTTGGTAGCACTTAAAAGTCACCACTATAAATTGGATTCTCTACCTTTCATGTTAACTATTGTAAAGGAAATAATAACACAATAGGTGCATGTCTGTCTTGCTATTTTTTCCAAGAATAGTGAATCTTCTTATGTTTGTTTTCTTAGTATATATTCGTTACCATAAAGAAATATATACAGTGAAAACTCAAGGAAGAACAAAATTTTGTTAATAATGGCAAATGAAATGACCAAGGATATTAGTAGACCCCAGACCTGAAGAATGAATCGGTACTGACAGAATTATCATATGCCTCAAGAGAGAACAATGTTAAATAAAGAATTGGAATAATGCAAACTAGTCTAGAGGGCCGAGTTACATTGTTGCTACTTAGAAGGTTATACATTATTTTTCATGCGAAACCTTCACCAGTAGGGATTCTTTCTTAAATAAATAAGACCAGTGGAATGGTTATCGTTCCCAAAATATGTTAGACCAAGAAAGGTTCTCTTTTAGATTTTATTTCCATCTCTCAGTGTGTTTAGACTTGGAAAGTTTATTTTTATTCTTAAAAGTTAGAAGTAAATTTAACAGGAACGATTCTTTAGAATCTCGTTTCTGTATTCCTTTTACAGCATGTCCTAGAAGAAACCTTCGGTTTCACGATTTGAAGGTGCAAGTGCTACTAGGTTGGATTAGGCTGAAGTGTTAGCGAAGGGGCCCTAAATTAAAGTAGCGTGAGCAAAGTGGCAAACGGACCAACCTGTTTGGAAGAACTAGGTGACTACCTCACTCCACATTTACGCAATGATGAAATTATTTTAGGAACGCCAAGGGTGAGTTTTCCTGCCCTTCAAACTTTATGTGATTTCTATCTAGTCAGATCCCAAAGAATTGGCCACATTATGGAAAGAAGTATATGCTTTTGGTGTAAATGGCAAAAAAATGAAGCTATGCTTTCTGACACGGCTTAGAACTTCTCGACTTGGCAGGCTATTGCTGGTATTCTTGCAACTCAGTACTTTTTGATACATAGATATGCCCTCCAACACTCTTCCTGTACTTTTTGTAACTCTTCAAATGAAAATGTGGATCATCTGTTAATGAGATGCATCTATTCCAAGATATCTGGTTTGCTGTCCTGAATAAGTGAAACATCATTAAGCAGCTTGGGAACTTTCAAGATAAAGTTAACTGGTTTGCCTCTCTTCCAATGAAGGCTATGAAAACACATATTCTTTGGGTTGGGTTTTGTGCTTTTATCCACCACTTGTGGAGAGTGAGAGAGATGCAATCGAATTTTTAATGATTGAAGGTGACACGGACCAACTTAAACTCAAGCTTGGCACGTGCGGCACTCGAGACACCTGTCCCAAGTAAGCCTAATTACTCTTCTCTATCAATCGTTTAGCAACACAACATCGCAAAGCATCACATAATCTCAACGCAACACAAACATTGTACAAAGGGTCTTTGAAGGCATCATTTCATTCATATATCAACAACTATTACAAAGCACTATTACAAGCTTAAATTCCTTCTTGGGTGTATTGGATACTAGTCCTCTACATATATAGCAAAATGGAAAACAACTAAGTTCTAAAAGGAAACATCAAAAGTGGAGACGAAGCGTACTCCCCCTTTTTCCTAAGCTAACCTTTACAAAAATAAATGAAAATTTGTACATAGCTTTCTTATAACCTAAGGATACTATTTACAAAGCCTGGGCGTCACACTCTCTCCCACTCAGCTTGGAGACTCCCTCATCGACTTTTTCTTCTGCTTCCACTTCTGCCTGTTCTCTTTCCTCTTTCGCTTGGCCTCAATCTTCCTTAGTCGGACCAGAAGGGGATGAGACTCTTGGTGTTCCCAGCTGGCTTGTGTATCTGGCAGATTCTTCCACTTCACAAGGTACTCGTAGACTTCCTCTTTGGTGTCCGGGTCAACATGGGTCACTCTATGATCAAGAACACTCTCTGGAACTTGGCTTGAGATGACTGGCTTGAGTGGAACATGAGGCATGACGGTACTTCTGCTTGAATCTTCCTTGTCTTGGTGGTAAGGCTTCAGAGCACTGGCATGGAACACTAGATGGATGAAGCGAAGGTGGGATGGTAACTGAAGCTTGTAGGAAACCTTCCCAACTTTCTCAATGATCGGCATCAGACCGATGTACTTGGATACTAGCCCTTGGTGTATTCTGCCACCTTGGTGCTTGAGATGGGATCTCTTGATCAGAACAAGGTCCCCAACTTGAAAAGGATCTGGTCGTCTCTTCTGATCGGCCCACTTCTTCATTATGGCTGAAGCTTTCTCCAGATAGGCCCGAGCAATATCGGTATTTCTCTGCCATTCCTTTGCAAACTGGTAGGCTCTCGGAACACTTCCTTTGTAATCGGAGGCCACTGTGTGCGGCGTGAGGGGCTGCTGTCCCAACAGCATCTCAGAAGGACTCTTGTTGGTGGAGGAACTCTTCTGTACATTAAAGCAAAATTGTGCAACATCCAGGAGTTCGGCACAGTCCTTCTTGTTCACCCTGACAAATTGCCGGAGGTACTCTTCCAACATTGCATTAAAGCGTTCTGTCTGACCATCTGATTGCGGATGGTTACTGGTTGAGAAATTGAGAGTGGATCCCAGTAATCTAAATACTTCTCTCCAAAACTTCCCAGTGAATCTCGGATCTCTATCGCTGACAATGTCCTTTGGCACGCCCCAATACTTAACGATGTGCTTCACAAAGAGACGCGTTGTTTTCTCTGCCGTGCAAACAATTGGAGTTGGAATGAATGTTGCATACTTAGAGAATCGGTCGATGATCACGAGAATGGAACCATATCCTTTAGTCTTGGGTAACCCAGAGATAAAGTCCAGAGAGACGCTTTCCCAAGGTCGTGTCGGTACAGGAAGTGGTTCCAGCAGTCCAAGTGGCAAATCCCGATCAACTTTGTCTTGCTGGCAAATGTGACAAGTCCGCGTATAATCCATCACTTCGTTTTGATCATTTGGCCAATAGTAACCTCTGTGCAGCAATGATAGTGTTCTCCGCCAACTCGGATGGCCTGCCCAAAGAGTATCATAACACTCCTTTATCAGCTCCCTTCGTAATCCTGCGAACCGAGGAACATAAATCCGCTGTCCCTTCGTGTATAAAAGACCATCTTCTACCCATAACCGTTTTGTCTTCCCCTGTTTCACCAAATTAATGATGGCCTGGGTCTGAGGATCCACCGCTAACTCTTCGCGGATTCTATCTTGAAGAGTGTTGGTAACATAAGAGTGAGACTGTTCGGCAGCTGTAGAGATGGCTGCAAGTTCAGCTTTACGCCTTAATGCATCTGGCACATTGTTCATCCTCCCTGGCTTGTGCTCGATATCCAAATCAAACTCGGCTAGAAACTCTTGCCAACGAGCCTGCTTTGAGGTCAACTTCTTCTGTGTAAGGAAATGGTTTGCCGCACTGTTATCGGTCTTCACCAGAACCTTCATTCCCAACAGATAGTGTCGCCATACTCGCAGACAATGCACAATAGCTAAAAGTTCCTTTTGCTGGGCTGAATACCTCCTCTCTGTGTCATTCAGCTTCCTGCTCTCGTATGCCACCGGATGTCCCTCCTGTAACAATACCCCACCGATAGCAAAATCAGATGCATCGGTATGTACCTCAAATGGCTTGGAAATATCTGGCAAGGCTAGGACTGGATTGGTAATCACCGCATGCTTCAGGTCGCCAAAGGCTGCTTGACATTTCTCAGACCAAGACCAAGATAGGTCCTTCTTGAGAAGATCTGTAAGGGGTGCCGCACGTTTCGAATACCCTTCGATGAACTTGCGGTAGTAGTTCACGAGGCCCAAAAAGGAATGCACCTCTGTAACCTCCGTAGGAGCTCTCCAATCCTTAATGGCGCACACCTTTTCCATATCCATACGGATCTGTTCTCCACCAATAACATGTCCAAGAAACATAACTTCTTCCTGCGCGAACGAGCATTTCTCCGACTTGACATATTGCTGGTTATGTCGTAAGACATGGAATACGAGGCAAAGATGTTCAAGATGCTCTTCCATAGTGCGGCTGTATATAACAATATCATCCAGATACACCACCACAAACTTGTCGATATATTTCCGGAAGAGCTCATTCATAAGAGTACAGAAAGTTGCAGGAGCGTTGGTCAGGCCGAATGGCATGACAAGAAATTCATATGCCCCATACCGAGTGGAACAAGTCGTCTTCGATTCGTCTCCGGCAACAATCCTGACCTGATAGTAACCCAATCTCAAATCAAGTTTAGAGAAGTACTTCGCAGATGTAAGCTGGTCGAACAAATCAGCAATGAGCGGTATCGGATATTTGTTCTTCACCGTTACCTTGTTCAGGGCTCGATAGTCGACACATAATCGTAGGCTTCCATCTTGTTTCTTCTGAAATAAGACCGGGGCACCATATGACGCCTTTGAGGGGCGAATAAAGCCCTATTCCAATAGTCCATCAAGCTGTTTCCGAAGCTCTGCTAGTTCAGGCGGACTCATTCTATATGGCCCTTTCGCAGGAGGCTTGGTTCCAGGAACTAACTCAATCTGATGATCGATAGGCCTTTGTGGAGGTAACACTTTTGGTAATTCTTTCGGCATCACATCCTTGAATTCTGTAAGTACCCGGGAGACTTCCGTCGGCAGGGTATCATGATTCTGATCATCCGGCTTTAACCATAAGGTTGCAAGGTAAGTCAACTCCCCTCGCCTCAGTCCCTTCTCCAACTGAAGAGCTGATAATAGTCTGCCCTCATCTTTCTACGTGGACATCTGTATGATTGAGGGATTGTCATCAAAAATCCCTAGGGAGTTGACAAACGGCATTGGCACGGCCTTGTGGTAGCGGAGAAAGTCCATTCCCAAGATAATCTTGAAATCATCCAATGTCACGGCTAGAAGGTTAACCTTTCCGCTCCACTGTCCAATCTTAACCGAAACCAACTTGGCAATACCCTGTATCGGCATCGCGGCAGAGTTGACAGCTTTCATCTGGCTAGAATCTTTCACCAAACGCAGTCCCAACCGGTTCGCTTCCTGAATAGCGATAAAGCTATGGGTAACACCTGTATCAACCATCGCCAAAGTGTTCTGCCCGTTAATAGTGAGGTCCACGTACATGAGTCCCTTCTTAGGCTTAACCTCTGGTACTTGTGTGGTCATTGCATTACACAAATAAAGAGAACCCATATGAGTTTCACCACCATCATTTTCCTGAGTGGCGTCATTGGCTTGATCTCCTTGGGATGCCATTAGAGCATTTAGGGCCGTCTTCTGAGGACACTGATAGGCTTTGTGGTTCCCTCCACAAAGAAAACACTTCAAGTTCCCAGGACGTCCTTGAAACCTGGACGAGGAGGAAGCGCCACCATTGTTACGTGTACTCCCTCCCAGAATTAGAACTCGAGGCACCACCTGTACTTGCTCCCCCACTTCTGCCCTGGCCATAACCTTGGTCTCCCCCACTTCTAGCTTGGTACCCACCATTCTTGCCCTTATTGTAGTTATTGGAGGATCCCGTTCTTTGTTGCGACTGGGAACTAGACTGAGACTGAGCCGGTCTACGCTCACCCTGCATAGGGGTGTAGTCGTTGATGCACTCGGCAGAGGCCATTGCGGAGGCCAAATCTTGAACCCGTTGCCTTTGCAGTTCATTCTGGATCCAGGGTTTCAGACCTTCCAAGAAACAAAACAACTTATCCTTTTCAGACATGTCGCGAATATCTAACATCAAGGCTGAGAACCGCTTCACATACTCACGGATGTTACCGGTCTGCTTAAGTTGTCTTAAACTCCTCCGAGCAATGAACTCAACATTCTCGGGTAAGAACTGATTCTTCAGCTCTTTCTTCAAGTCATCTCACGTTCCAATGGTACAGTGACCGCTCTGGATCTCAGCATACTTGGTGCGCCACCATAGTTTAGCATCACCGGCGAGGTACATGATAGCCATCGACACCTTTGCACCTTCGCTATCAGGCCTGACCACATTGAAGTACGTCTCCATATCAAAAAGGAAGTTCTCTACCTCCTTTGCGTCTCTCGCTCCCTCGTACGCCTTGGGTTTGGGGACCTTGATCCTGGGCCGGTCCATACCGCCGCCCAAAGGTGTTGGTTCTCCATTTCCAACAACCTTTACTAGGAGATTTACCTTCGAGGAAAGTTCAGCCATCTGATCCAGAAGAGTAGCCATGTTCCCTTCAACCACTCCTTCTAACGAAACGAGACGTTCGCCCATATGGGCCTGATCGTCTGAGAAACCGTCCAATCGTTCCTCCAAAGTCGTCACCTGATCGATAATCCCACTTAGAGCTTGCATCTTTTCCTCTAATTGGTCCAACCGCGTTCGGGTATTCAAGGGCCTGGGATTAACGGGTGGTCCTCCCATATGCGGGGCAAGGACCTGGGCGGGGTCAGTAGCATTCGGACCCCCCGCCATTGCAACTGGATCGCTCTGATACCAACTGACACGGACCAACTTAAACTCAAGCTTGGCACGTGCGGCACTCGAGACACCTGTCCCAAGTAAGCCTAATTACTCTTCTCTATCAATCGTTTAGCAACATCGCAAAGCATCACATAATCTCAACGCAACACAAACATTGTACAAAGGGTCTTTGAAGGCATCATTTCATTCATATATCAACAACTATTACAAAGCACTATTACAAGCTTAAATTCCTTCTTGGGTGTATTGGATACTAGTCCTCTACATATATAGCAAAATGGAAAACAACTAAGTTCTAAAAGGAAACATCAAAAGTGGAGACGAAGCGTACTCCCCCTTTTTCCTAAGCTAACCTTTACAAAAATAAATGAAAATTTGTACATAGGTTTCTTACAACCTAAGGATACTATTTACAAAGCCTGGGCGTCACAGAAGGAGATCTCCTATTGCAGAGCTGAAGCTTATTTTGCATGGTATAGTCTGGAAATTCTCTAATTATAAAGCACAACAATATGCCTTCCTGGACCTGTATTAATCTTCTTTAAGAGATCATGCAGCTACTCCAAGATATGAGAGTTACTCTATTGTCCATGTTTGTAGAGAGGCTAATCAATGTGTCGATAATTTAGCTTCTATTTATTTCTATTCCTTTTGGTGAACTTGCCACCTCTCTTAGCTTCTTGCTAATGATCTACGTATCTATATTGAGAATGAGGCTCTGGTGAGTGTTCATAAGATTGTAAATTTTTGCATTTTCCTTAATATATACCTGGTGTCTTGGGGTCCTTGCCTCAATTCCAGTTTGCCTAGCAAATATAAAGAAGTTTATTGGAATGTACAGTACTTGAGTTTTCGTAACCTGTTGTATATACTGACATATTGGAATTTCATTAGTGATGCAAAGTCCGAGAGATGTCAATTGCTATTAAAGTTTAGCTTATATGGGGCTCCAACTTCATAAGGACATCAATTGATCTTTCAGACCTGCAGTTCTATGCAGATTGGTCTCACATGGATCTCCAAGCTTCTCCAACAGACCCTCCTTTGAAGTCTACAACTAGAACGAGATAAAGAAAGGTCAGATCAACCTTAGCACTTATGTTGATATTTAATTTCAGACTCTGCGTTAGTATAGTACGTAACTTGATGACGCCAGACCTCCCTAAGCTTGTGAAGCTCAGAAATCCAGAGGGTCTTTGTAGAGTGGAGGTAAAATAGAAATATAGAGCCATCTTACACCTTTGATTTCTCATCAAATATTGTATTGTTGAATCCTGTAATTTGTGTGACAGTTCATCATGCTTTGGGTATTTCTTTCTAACATGTATTTCTTCTCGTCCTTGTACTGGAGAGTCATGCAGATCATATGTTAGTGTGATTTTGCTCTATCTATTTATTTTAAAAGTTCAGACTTTAGTACAGATATCGACTTCGTCCCTAGCTAGTAAAAGTTTCAGTTTTAATTCCATCTTCAACTTTGTGAATAATTCACGTTATTAACATCATGTTTTTCTTCTTCTTCTTATTATTATTCTTGCTGCAGCCTGAAATTCTTACCTTGAGAGGCAAGGGAAAGGTTATATTGCAGTCCCTCAAATTCACCCATATCTGACATATAATGGAAGGCTCATTGCCACGATAGAGCCAGCCATTATTTGTCAGGTTTGGGTAAATGTGGTTTTACTGCACTCTGAGATTTCTGGAGTTGGCAGATATATTTCATAATTGTTGAAGATACATAAGATAAAAGCAAAACAAATAAGATAAAAGCAAAGCAAAACAAATGTGCTTTGACTATGTAAAGAACTGAGAATGTTGTTAGTAATAAGTTTGGGTTGGTTTTTATCTTTTTCTCTTTGTGTGGATTGTCCCCATTTTTTCGTACCCTTTTCTTCCCTCTACATTTTCACTCGCCATCTATCTGCCTCAAGTTTTCAGGCCTTTTAAGGTCTTACCCATAATATTTGGTGCCCAGCTTAATTTTATGCAAAGGCACGCAAAAAAACCCCAAGCAGAGGTCCTGAGTTTGATTCACCAACAATGGGATCACACACCTGGATTTATCATGCCTTAACCCGGCATGTTGCTTGGTGAGCTGCTCACATACTGTCATGAAATGGTGATAAATTATAAACCCGGATCACCCTACCTAGTACTAGAATACTAGACGAGAAAGAAAAAAACTTCGGCCTAAGAGCATCTCTAGCAGTTCCAAAATGGGTTTGTGTTGGGTTGGTTTTGTCAGACCAAACCCAAACCTAAATTCAAACGTCTTCCTGCAGTTGAATTTTGGATTTGGGTTGGCTGAGCTGGCGTTGTAAGAACTAAACCGAGTGTGAACTCCTCAAACTCAAAAAAATGAGTGACGTACGTACTTTTAATTACCGCGCGGTGTTTTGATTACCGCCCGAAAAAAGTCATCTTATCCATTATGGTGGGCTGAGCTCTCTCCTGGCTACTTCTTCATTCATATAACCCAGTTTAAGAGAAGAGAACCTCTTCCTATTCTCAAAAATCATCGTCCTAAATGGCAAACTTTGGCACCAGTAGTAATAACTCAACACCGTCGACCTTATCCTCCCAGAACTTACCTTCAACACCACAATTCACTCAATACTTCTACCACAACCAATTAGAATTCCAATCACATACCCCACTTCCGTTTACCATGTCGCAAGGGGATACCTTCGGAGGATAGTATCAAAATCCTTTTACACTCTCTCAACCACAACCTTAGGCGTTTAGCTCGTACTATCAACATTAGTCGGTCACTCAACCTCAAGGTTTTTAACCTCCAAATTACTTTCAAAACTACCTATTCAATGGTGAATCTACCGAGTTAAATATGGGTTCCGCAAATGTTCCTATACATGTTTACGTTACGACGGCCGGGAAAGAAAAAAGAAAATGAAGAAATAAAAGAGCATCCGCAAAACAAAGACAAAATGTGTAAGTCCCGGATGATGTTGAGTTTTTGAATGAGACGAATAATGTTGGACTTCATTGGACGGATGCGGACTTCACATGTCTCGCAAGGGCGTGGATAACGACTTATATTCAGACCACGGGTCGCATAAAGGGTTTCACTTTCTATCAAAAGCTCAACATTGCCTTTAACAGAGACCCCGAGTGCCCCACACGACGATTATGTGGGTCGACCAAAGCTCAGTGGTATCTCTTTAATGCACAATATGTGAACTACAAGGAGATAGTTGCTCAAGTTCAATTTCGGCACAAGAGCGGGAAAACCGATGATGATTGGGTACAATCTAATTTATTTTAACTCAATTTCGTTTATTTTTCTTGGATATACACGTTATTTATTTGTATTTCAAAATTTTGGGAATTGTAAGAAAAAGATACACACATGATCTATCAAGGTATGAATGTCGGCAATGACTTCAAACACTGTGAAATGTATAAGATTTTAGCACGAGAACCGCGATGGGCCAGCCTAAAAGATGATGGTTTGAACCATGCGGGGAATCTACCTAAAAATGTGGCGTCGAGAACATGACACAATTCTTCTTCGGGGAACTCGATAGGATCAAACAACATACCGGAGGATCCCGACGACCCACCTACACCTCAATCTGCTCCCCAAAATTTTGAATTAGATGGTTCGTTGCATGAGAGTGGAGCGAGGCTCATCGACCAAAAACTTTTTAGAAAAAGTTTTGGAAGAAACAAGGGCGTGGATGAGATTATTGCATCTGGCTAAAGTGTGGCGACAATGCTGAAGGAGATGAGGTTGGAGAAGAGACAAACGAAAGAAGAAAATAAAAGAAGAAGAGCGGAAGCCAAGCCAAAATGGATTTGGAACAAGCAAGGGAAGATCGTAAAATTATAGATAAAAACTTGAATAATCTTTCTGGACCTATGTTGCAATACTATCACCAAATGCAAGCTTAGGTCATGGAACGTCTCAACAAGAATGGCGGATCAAGTACCAGTTCAGGTTATTAAATGTAATTTAACTTTGCTAAATGTTGTTTAATTTCTAAGAACATAGTTTACTTTCCAATAATGTATTCGTTTGAAGAATGTACTTTCCTATTGAAGAAAGTAATTTTTTAAAGAAATATTTTTTTTCCAGAGAATATTGCGTTAAAATAAATATACGATTAATGCAATATCAAAAGTTTATTCATTAAGAAATTATTTATTCATAAGCTTGTAGAACAAGAATCATTAAATTACATAAAGTTCTCATATAATACTTGATTATAACACTAGGAATGCAGATTTCCCTTCACAGCCTACAAATGCTCGATTAGATCATCCTTTAGATCAATGTGTATTTCTAGACTTCGATTTCAGCTTATTTTTGTTATAAAAGCTTCTATTGTTCCGCGTTCGCGTATAATAGGTTCCCCTTGGACAGTTGAGGGATCGTCCGGATCGTAGCCTAAGTATGATAAAAATTCTATTTAAAACGTTTATTGCAAGATATTTGATTTGTATTAGGGCTACAATTTTTGTCCGAACTTCCGATTTTTTATTATTTTTGATACGATTTTCTCGATTTCGGAACCCTATTTTACAGTTCCAATTTTCAAAAATTCAATTTCTAAATTTTTCCGAAAAATTTCGGACCGGAATCGGATAATTTTTTGCTATTCCGAAATTTTTGATCCGATTTTTCCGAACAAGATTCGATCTGATTATTCCGAATACCCTCCAATCCGATTTTTTCGAATATTTTTATTCAATATTTAATGTGTTTTTTGTAGTTTAATAAAAAAATATTGTTAAATAGAAATGTGGTGATGTTACCATTGTATACATATAAAAAATGCAAAGATTTACTATTTTCACAAATATTATATGAAAATTTTGATTTTTCTGAATTTTTAATAAGAAAATTCCGATTATTCTAAAAAATCCGATTTTTCCGAAAAAAATCAGATCGGATCGGAACATATTTTACAGTTCCGAAAAAAATTGAAAAAACTATGACTGCCCCCATTTTCGATTCGAAAACATGCCTAATTTGTATCATTGGAAAAAATGTTAGTGTACCTCAATAAGTTACGAAAATCCAGTGATGGCACCCTTGGTCGTGACTGCAGTATCCAAGTCATGGTACAGAGAAGCAACAATAGTGGAACCCCAGTCATATAAGGGAGCTTCGTCCAAATCGGCCACGGCCTCGAGATATCCAAGCAGGACCGTGTCGCTGGCCGTTTGGAACCATAAATTATGTCCCATCATGAAAATGATAAAAACACGAGCCACCGTACTGTCATTAGACCGATCATCTGTGACGGTCAAGTACTTCCTCAGATGTGTAATGCTGACGTTCCCACTCTTTGTATTGTTGGGTGTAATGTGAGGGAGCAATTTTATTGCCTCAGATATAATACTCCATCGGTCGTCATACGGCAATGGTGTAGGATTTTTGCTGATTGGCAATGATATAAGCATTGTAAAATCTAATGGAGCGATCCCTATCTCCGCACACGGGAAGAGAAAAGTGTGTGTTGTCGGAATTACCCAATTTGAAATTCATGAACCTCCCGAATATCTTCACCACGAGATCCCTTATTGTCGGAATAATAGAAATCTCGTTCCAAACTTTTATTACCGTAGTGAATGTGCCGTGGAGACGCATTGAATCGCGATTATGTTTATTGGGGCATTTTGTCAAACACTTGATTAACAAAAATAACAAAATGACTTTTGGACAAAAACTTACCGTGAGATCCTTGCCGGTGTGAAATATGTACGTCACGCCATCTGGGAAAGCGATAATAAACCGCATCTGTGGAATATCATATTCGGTTAGATGTGATTGGCCTTGAATTTTTTCTGGTTCTTCAGATACAATTTTTTTTTTTTCGGACCTCGACCGAATTACAGCTTCCCTTGAATCTCTTGTTACTAGAAAATTAGGGTCACAACTTGGGTGTGGGTCTCCCTCTGACATTTGTATTTTATTAGGTTTGATGGTGACAATTTTTTTTCAAAGGTTTTGAGAAAAATGAGAGAGAGAGATGATGAAACAATGTAGGGAGTGAACGAGTTCGAGTTGGTTTTGTTCAACAGATAAAGTGGCGGTGTTCTGTTTACCGCGCGGTATTTTGATTGTTGAAAATTTATTAAAAGAAATCCACGTCAACCCAACTGCGAGAAGGAAATGGGTGTGGGATTTGATACGTGGGCAAACAGTCACAGCCCACACTCAACTGCTGGAGATGCTCTAAGTAAAAGATTTGACCTGTTATCTTTTTGGGCTTTGTAGAATTTCTTTTTGATGAATCAGAGCCCAACCTGAACTTGCAGAAAAGCCCGGTGGCATAAATACAACAATTCCATCTTTTCTTTTTCTAGAGAGAGAGAGAGCGAAAAAAAATCTCAGATCTGAATCGATCGAAGTCTCTCTAAACTCGAAAACGTAAAAAATGTCGACTTTCAGCGGCGATGAAACTGCTCCTTTCTTTGGATTCCTTGGCGCTGCAGCTGCCCTAGTTTTCTCCTGTAATCCAAACCCAAACCCTTATATAACTCTAGATCTCTCAGAATTTGGCTTTGGATCTATGATTTCATTGTTGTTATTGTTGGTGATTTAGGTATGGGAGCGGCTTATGGGACAGCGAAGAGTGGGGTTGGTGTGGCGTCAATGGGTGTGATGAGACCAGAATTGGTGATGAAATCGATTGTGCCAGTTGTTATGGCGGGAGTTTTGGGTATTTATGGTTTGATTATTGCTGTTATTATCAGTACTGGAATTAACCCCAAGGCGAAGTCGTATTATTTGTTCGATGGGTATGCTCATCTTTCGTCCGGGCTGGCTTGTGGTCTTGCTGGGCTTTCTGCTGGTATGGCGATTGGGATCGTCGGAGATGCTGGTGTTAGGTATCATTCTTGATCTTTTGCTTTATGTGAATTGTATTTGAGATGAAGTTATTGTGATCTGTTAGGTAAAGATTTATGTGTTGTTTAATTTGTATACGAAGTTAGTGTATTTGTGCATATGGGTATATCTTGATTGGCTTCTTGTGTTAGGATTTATAGATCATTTTAGTCTTTCATGAGTGAATGTAGGACCTGAAGCCTGTATAGGTAGTGGTTGCTGGTTATTATCTAAGGCTCTGCTTGGTATGCAGGGATTACCTCCACAAATTAAGGAATTCCGTTTATTTCTCTTGATCTAGCCGTTGCTGACCATTGGACCAAAGGAAATTAGCCGAATTCTTTGATTTGTGGAGGTATAAATTGGATGCCACTCAGAGCCTAAGAGTTTTTCGTGCTTGTTTAAAGTCGTAAGTTTTGTTTGGTTTGCTGCAAACTGGTGCAATTTGCAAGCTTATGCATTTGCTCCGAGTTGCAATGCATTCGTTTGTAATGCAATATATTAAGAGTTAATTGGTTCAGCCATTGCAACTGAGTGTAATATGGTTTGACATTCTAGTGATAATATATCTAACACACTCAATAATTTTTTTTTGACACTGCAATTATGTAATATCTTCTAGATTTGAAAAGGAAAATAAATCAATATATCTTTTATTAATTTTTTTTTGTTGTTGTGTGAAAACCATTAGTAGAGATATTAAGCAACAACAAAAAGGGAATACAAAGTTTAGCAATGTCACACACCCATTGTGGAATGCTCGGCAGAGACCACACTTAATTTCTAGTTTTTCCCAATGGAGCAGGCTCATGATCTACAAAGCTCTGGTGCCTTGACACCAAACAAAGAACTACTTGACTGGGAAAAGACGAGGGGCAACAAAAAGGCCACAGATGGCTTATGGTCTTCAAGAGCTACATCTGTAGGGACACATCGTCCGCCCCCACTAAATGGACACCACTAGGCGTGTGCAAGTAGTGGGCGCACACGACTGGACGCCCAAGTAACTCGCTAAGATTGATCATCGGGATACGAGCTAGTATATCCAGAGGAACATGCAGACCAAACTCACTACCGTCCAGGTACTAGCAATAGCGGCAAGGCATCCGCTGAGGTAGCTAGACACTTCGGCGAAGCTTACTGTGTCAGATAGGCACAATCCTAGGAGATGAGGTAGCTGAACTTGCGCGCTTCGGAACCAGGTACTAACAATAGCGGCAAGGCATCCGCCGAGGTAGACACCTCGACAAGGCCTTCTTTGTTTGATAGGTGCAGGCCTAGAAGATGAGGTAGGTATGCCTACGCACCTCGAAACCTCGGTAAGATCTACTTCGTTAGAGTAGGCGCAAACCTAGAGTAAACAAAATAGGCAGGTCTAAACATAATATAGACTGGCGCGGTGGAGAAAATATATAACGTGACCAATTTGAGTCAGCAAGCACGCGCTGCGCCCCAGAGTGGCGTAATTTGTTGACAATTCAACATAGGCATATCTATCGGCCTAAGTAAGAGGAGTCCTATGTAGTCAGATGTGACAGATGCGCTCGCAAATGCGACCTGGAATCGCATCGCATATCTGTCACAGCCCCTTAAATGCGACCGGATTCAGATGCGTTGCATTTTGTCGTATTTGTCGATTTTGTTGCATTTTATCGCATTTCCTAATGCAACGTAATGCGAAAAATCAACTGAAACACGATAGAAAACGCAAAGAAGGAAAATATTGTACGAGTATACACTAATAGTAAGCGAAAAAGACATTATATAATAAACAATTGCTAAATCTATTATACGATAGTAATATATAATACAATTACAAGTATAAGCTTCCTAGTAAGATTAAGATAGGAGATGTGGAAAACGAGATACTCAATTACCTCATTCAAAGTAAAACTTAATATGAAACACATACATTCCCAAAACTCCCCCCAACCAGATGCATTGATTTGATACTTGATATATTTTAATTTTCTAGTTATGGTTTGTTAGTTTTTACTTAGCAACGCTTATTATATTTCCAAGTTATGTTTGTTAGTTGGTACTTGGTATATGTAGATATCTCAGTTATTCATTTCCATTTTTGATTACCAAAATTTGTTACTTATGTTATGTTATATTTTATTTGATTTTCTTAATAAATATATTGCATGTATAGATTATATGCACATATATTAGGAATATATACAATTTTTGCCTACTGTATCGCAATATTCGCAATAGCGTTGCAGTATTTGCGCTATTCACAATAGCAATTTTTTCCTCGTGATCACATTGCATTGCATCGCAACACGCATTAACTACCTTGAAGGAGACATGCATAAATAGCAAATGGGGAACATCTGTGGGCAAGGGATCTAGGTTTTCTTCCAACTCCCTCCCATGTTTGATCCTAAGATTACCAGTCAAACGAAGCCTCAATGTTTGATTCCCCTTTAGTATTGTAAATCTTACAAGACTACAACACCCTTCAATAGGTTGATCACTTCTGCTTAAGTCAGCAATTAACAAAAAATTCCCATCAAAGATCTGCCTTCTTGGACCCCCCTCTGAAATCTTTTGGTTTTTGTTTCTTGCTTGCTTCTTTTCCTTCGCAATCTATACAAAAAACTTTGAACTGTGAATTGAAAAGAATAAACCCCATTCCTACTTTTCTAGTCTTTATTCCAACTAGCATCAACTGTGAGACTGGGTTTTCCTTCTAGGACATGAACGAAGGAAAGAGGGTGGGGATTGTGCTTTGGGATGATAATTACACCTTTTCATTTGTAGGAAGGATTCAACCAAGTGCTTGCTGTAGAATTTCAGAAGTAGACAGTTTCTTCTGTTGAAATAGGAACACACAGTTTATTCTTATCTATAATGATAGATAGCCCCCATAATGGCAATAAAGGTAGGAAAGTGAGCACAAAGTTTATTCTTATATATACTTCTATTTTCTAGGCTCTTAAGGAGAAAAATGAAATTAGTTTCTATTCCAATTTTGAGAAGGAACAAGATTCCCACATTTGCTTTACACCATGACATTGTTAAATTTCCCAAGTAATTTCTGCCACCAGCCTTTCCCACATTGTGACATACAATCTTCCGAAGCAAGGGTTTTTCCTACTAATTTTGGGGTCAAGATTCCTTTTGAGGTAATCACCTAATTTATTTGACCATTTCTGGAGATAAAAGACAATGGAACAGACTGGGGTGAAGCATTATGAATATGTTGAAACTGGAGCATTTTGTTCTTCTTATGCAAGCTTGCACGTAAACCAGTATATATGTTGATCCAAAGAACATTTTAATGGTAGTGGAAAAAAAGGAATTTGTCCATGTCCGAGCCCAAACTATGTCTTGTATTTAAACATTTCGTTGTCGATATACAGAATTAAGTGCTAAAAACACTTTAATATTATGATTGAGTTCTTAGTACTGTGAAGAAGCACAGTGATAAATAACAATATCTATTCATATTATGCAAAATCAGTAGAGATGATAACTAGTCAGATCACCAGCATTTTCGTTGCTTATATTAGCTCTTTTTTGGATGTTCGGGCAGCTTCCTTCCTTTTTTTCTTTGACCGATGATATTGACATATAATTAAGGTATGGACCATCATTTAATGGGGTATATGGAAGGACCACATTGTTCTCAATATTGTTGATTTATGTTTTTAATTTGAGGCACATTCTCCTTTTGCAACGCCATTAATATTTGTTTGTCATTTTTAATGGTTTGTGTTTTTTGCAGAGCCAATGCCCAGCAGCCCAAGCTTTTGTTGGTATGATCCTTATCCTCATCTTTGCTGAAGCACTTGCCCTTTACGGTCTCATTGTTGGTATCATCCTCTCTTCTCGAGCTGGCCAATCTAGAGCTGACTAAGAAAGGAAGTTATTCACCTGGCTATTTTTGGTGTGGCCCTTGATTTTTTTTTACGGAAGTTAGGCATGGTAAGTCGGTATGTGTAGTGTTCCAAGGGAATGTTCTACATTCTAAAGAACAAAAGGCTTCATCCTCGTATCGTCTTTGTTCTGTGGTTGAAATACAAATGAGTCACTCTCCCTAATAAACCGTGTAGTTTGTTATCTGTCTGTCTATCAATTACTGTATTTTTGTTGATACATGGTTGAACTGGTTATTGTATGACTTTATATTTAATCAATCTGATTCTTAATTTCCTATTCCGTAGGCGTGCTCTTTAATGTCAGAATCTCATTTTGTTTTTTTCTTAGTGCAATATTATTTATCAATGTATTGCAGTGTTACATATGAGCAGCCTTAAGTTGGGATTTTTGCTCTTACCCACTACCCAGTAAATGCAACTTCCCCTAAATGGTTTTGATGTAATCATAATTAATAGAGGGGTGATTATTGGTGGTGGTCTGTGAATTTGTAGATTGTTGATCAAGTTCTTGCATGCGAAATTAGTTAAAAGATGTAATGTATGTGCAGACTCTATAAGTTGTATGTTGCTTCAGCTAATTCATTATATCCTTTTTACAGAGGTACACAATCCATATTGCAAAATCTTTTTGCAAAAAGTCTCACCAGTTCCAAGTCACATAAAGCTGGCAGTGTCAAGTTACACAGAAGTATGAATGGATAAAAGAAACAAACAATGAAACGCAAGTTTTCCAAGCAAAAGTAAGAACATTTCTTATAGTGCATCTTGTGAGTTTTTCAAAATACCAACTCAAGTTTCATCCAAACAATGCCTTTTAAAAAAACTAATCGGACGTTTAAGACTTGGCGTATGGTAATTTCTTAAAGGAACCATCAAGAACTTATGTTTTAGGTGCACCTCTTGTAAAGACACAACATGTGCATAATCTATATCTATACTAATATTATATAGGCGAAGCATCCGGCGTAATTGACACCAAGAAAACCCAATTTCAGGTCTACCTTTTCCAGGATTGCCCTGAGCAGCACCAGTACCAGCACCAGCACAACTAATTTGATTTTTATTACCAATAGGAGGAAACCATTTCAAAGTTAGCATGTTCACCTTTCTATTTAATTATTATGTAGTTTTTCTTATTACGGCATGCTTGGAGCATTCATTACTGCTGCTATAGTTAACTCAAAAATAATTGTTAGACACACCAGGAGGAATGCATAGTTTACAAATGTTGGAATTTAACAAAAGTTTCCTTTGGGATTGGGCTAGGCCTAATTTTTTTTTGTTTAACAAAAGCTTTCTTGGGCTTGGGCTTGGGCTTGGCTTAGTCTTTGGTCTTTAGTCTTCACATTTAAATCTCTACTTCTTTAGAGACCTAAAGATCAGGGAGACACGTCTCTCATGCGTATGAATAGAGAGAGAGCCATTGGCAAACCTCTCTCTCTATATACCTTTGTTATCACCTTCTAAAACAACACTGAAAAAACCAAGTTTCATCTCTTCCTCTATGTGTGTTCAAACTCTCTCTCTCTCTCTACTTCGTTTGTACAGTTTACCTGAGGTGCGAATACTGTTGTTACTATACGTAGACTTCCGGTACGATGCTACCGTATATGTTCGTTGTATCCTGAGAGAGATTAGACCATTTACCTGTACCCGAGGTAGGTCGAAATACTATTTAAGAGAGTGTGACCCACACCTCGAGCTGTTACTGTTCTATTGTCTCTTTGTTACAGGAACTGTTTACATATTACGTGGTGTTAACCAGAGCTGTTCTTATGCTGAAATCTGCCTAAAATGTTGCTGAAATATGCCTGTTCATGCTGCTGAAATCTGCCTGTTTCTTGTGCTAAAATCTTCCTGAATATGTTGCTGAAAACTGCCTGGTTCTTGCGTTAATAACCTGCTGAATACCGAAGTTGTTACCTACTGTGTGCGCAGTTTACCGAGTTGTTCTTACTACTGAACCTGCTTATTCTTACTGCAGTTTTATACCACCTGCCTGGCCTGTTCTTACTGCTGTATACTACCACTGAATCAGACTTGCTGTTGCTGTTTACACTTGCTGTTCATGTTACTGTTGCTATTTACACTTCCTCTGCTACAAAGTTTAAAGTGGGGAAAGCTATTTTACAGGTTCATAAGATTATACTTATACAATTTTGAAGAGTAATCATTTTCTGTAATATGGCTCTTTCTTCTGAAGTGTTGAAGTTTGATTCCAGCAAACCCTCTAAGTTTGATGGTTTTCAACTTCAAGAGGTAGAAGAGCAAAATGAAATTCCTTGATGCTTGAGACTAGTCGATTTCGAATAAATTAGGTCTAAATTGATAGATTTGAATTCCTTTTAATTAATGGTCTAACCTTAACCTAGTTCAAATCGATTCAATTATCTAATGTCTACAAGCAATTGGAAATTAAGACAAGGCCAAAGATTTTTAACCCTGTGGGAAACCTTTCTCAGGAAAAAAACCTACAGGTCGCTGTCGAATCACTCGACAGCTAAAACAATCCATAATTGAAAAAGAACTACAAGAATTTAATCACTTACAGACTCGATAAGCACATCCCGTGGTTACTTCTATTATAATTAAACTTCTTGCAATCGATTCCGCGTTCTCGCAATGCCTCGCTCAAATCTCTCGTCGAAGCTTCCTTTCTTGAATTGCTCAAGTTCCTCTGGTCACGATCTAAGTTTCTTGATCAATGGTGATTAATTCAAGATTTGAGTGTTTTAATTTGCTCTTGAATCTCTCAAAAGATCTCTCCTCACTCTAAAAAAACATGCCCTAGAAAACTAGGTTTTCAAAGAATTTTGAAAAAAAGAAAGTTGTCTTTTATAGAAAAAAAAAATCACATTCTCTGTTTGAATAGAAATAAATGTATTCGAATAAAAATCAGGCTGAGCCAATCTATTCGAATAAAAAATAGCCTGAGGTATTTTATTCGAATACAATAGAATCTATTCGAATAGAAAATTAATCTATTCAAATAGAAGTTCTGTTATCTTAAGAAGACATACATATTACCTCTTCTATACTTTGTAAAAATACATAGGCTTGATATTTAGAACAAGGAGTTAGAAACCTACTTAACTGTTCAGTGTCAGTCCAGCTGTAGTCGCTCCACGTGCACTCACTGACGCCAGAAAACCACAAGATATTGTTGACACCTACTTTAGACACTAAATGAAACAAACTCCAAAATGGATGTTTCAATCTCCCCCTTTGGTTCATTTGTGTCAAAACTAGAACTATATGTAATAAAAGAAAATTACAAACTTGATGGACTGACTGACTCACTGAACATCCATTCACAAAACAAATATCCTCTGTAGTCCCTACACACTAAACAAGATACATAATGTAACCGTCACATTCAAAATAAGGGATTTAGAGGATAACATTACTTACCTGGTTTACCTGTCAGGAGCATCTCTCCCCCTTTTTGGCACAGATAAACAAAGGGTAAGCAAAACAAAATAGAATACTCAAATAGTCAAACTAAACAAAACGAATATGGAGTTAGGAAAATATTAAACACCAATACCCCAAAATAAGCTCATCTCCCCCTAAAATAGTAACCCCTTTAAAATAAAACACAAATGTGAGGACACACACGAGGAGTGTTTTTGAAATAAGTAAGCAATAGAAGACAACACTCCCCCTAACACAAGGCATGATAGAAAGATAATGAATCTTAATATCCTATAAAAACAAGACAACGCCCATGTGTTGTAAAACAATTACTAAATGAATTACTTGGTGTGGTGTGTGTGCATAGTCATATAGATACTCGGTTTTTCAACTTATTACTCAGCCATAGTTAGAATACGATGTTGGAAAGTTGTTTTAACTTAGGACTTTCATGTTGGTCACTCAAATCACTGAGAATTGACTAGCAAGCACTCTGTGTGAGATATGCATATGAATAAAAAGCAAATAAAGAATCATATCTCATAAAAAATGGCGCACTGTGAGCTGGAAGATCTCATGGATATGAACCTCATTTGTCATTATGGTGTCAAGTTAAAACTAATATAAACTCCTTATCTCTAATCTCCACTAATACTGATAGTGCATAACTCAAGATCAAATAGGTGTTTGAATAGGTTATAATGTAGGCATGGATAGGCTTATGACGAAGTAGGTGTTTTGCTGGCATTCTGAGATTACAGTTACACTAGCTCCCTCTTACTTCAAATCAACTTCACATTCTTTCACTCTTTCTTCTTGAGTACACACAACAAAATACCTCTTCACTTCCCTTTTTATTTATTTCCTGACACTGATTGAGATAATAAAAGTTTCTTTTGGGGACTCATTGTATTCTTCTATTCACCTTCCCTCAAAAATCACATATATTTTTCTTTTTCTCCTTTTCCTTTTTCTTCTCAGTGAAGAGTCTTAGTATAAGAATAAAGAATTCGTGTAGAAAAAAGAAAAGCATATTTTAAGGCATAAAGGGCTGCAATTGAAAAAAATGGTTATAAATAACAAAGGCAACAATGGGAGAAAAAATGCCCATTATCATATCTTCGGTTGGACACCGTCACTTAATCACCTCGAATAAAATAGGAAAGTTTTACTAGTATAACTTGACTTTGATGTTACCATTTGACAATTGAGTAAGGAAATGAAATGAGATCAAAAACAGCAAGATCAACAGAAGAGTAAATATCATAACACTCGAAGCTAATAAACAAGGTCAGATCCTCACATAACATTAGGTACAAAGTCTTTATAGTTATCTTCACGTGGTTCTACTCACGATGAGCTTTTAGTTTAAACAAGAGAATCACTAACTATTGTGAGTTAAGATTTTACCAAATAATTATCCCATGATGAATATAAAAAAAATGCATAGTCCAAGTCTAGCAAGAATATTCCACAGACAAAAGCTTCTAAAATAAAAAGTGTAGATAAAAAAAAACCAGAACAATATCCTACTATCCTTAAAAAATAGAAAAATAGAACCAACTGAGACAAAGTAAGAAACGTACCTAAACACTGGAGCATACTGATAACCCTTACCCAAACACTGGAGCATATTGATAACCCGTCTCAATTTTGATTCATTACCTTATTTTGTGGTGACAAGTCATCCTTTCGCACCCAAACTGCACGAATTACCTTTTGAGGTGATGTTTCTGGAGCAAACCACCTACTCAAATTCTTACTTTTCACATTAGAAAAAATTCACATATAACTTATATTTTTGTCTATTGAAAGGTCGAGCATATGGTTGATAGGGTCCAACAAATCTGCAATAGATGCAAGATGTCCCTTTCGACCACATATGCTACAATAATAAATCTGTGAATAAAAGACCTGTTTGGCATGATTATGAGTAGTGGATATCATGTTATGTTTGGGACCGAAGTAGAAGCAGTTGCTTTTATAAACTTTGTGATTTGAGGAGTCTTGGCATTAGGAAGAGGTTCTTCATATCCTAGACCCCTTTTGTCACTATCCGTCTTTTCCATATAAACATTTTATCAATGTTCTTGGCCGCATGACAAAACTTCTCAAGTTTTTGCTGGGATAGAACTACATCAAGCTTAGCCGAATGAAGTTCGTCCAAAGTTGATTTCATTTCCTCCTTTGCATCATTAACTTCTTTTTCTAAGAACACACCTTTGTCATGAAGGCCTTGTTTCTCATTCTCAAGTACCTCTATCTCGTGACTTGTACTCTCAATTTTGTTTTAAAGTTTGCACGTAAGTGTATTAACTTGGTCTTTCAAGACTTTGTTAAGTTTACTGAGTTTATACACTTGGCGAGAGTCTGAGCATACAAGTCCTCAAGATTCAGGTCTTCAAACTCATTTTTCTTTTGATCATTCTGATTTTAACAGAATGTTCAAGTTCAAAAATGTCATAGTTATCATTACCATAATTTAGAAAAATAGAATATGTACAATAATTTCCGTTATCAACTACTTGGGGATGACTCTCATTGTTATTATCTCATCATCACTGTCATCCCAAGTAACACTGATATTCATAGCTTTGTGATTGGTCTCAGATTTCTTATTGGGACAACTGTGATCATAATGACCAAGCTTATGAACACTTATAACATTCAATTTGACTTAGGTAGTGCCAAGGTTGGTCTACCGGTTATTCACTTTATGTTGATCATGATTCGCGACTTATGATTCATCGATTGCCCTTATTTTTGAAATTGGTGTTATTTCACAAGATTTTTAAGCTGGTGACTTATAAAGGCATCTGTAAATCCATATCGGACCCATCATCATTATCTGAATAAGATGAGTTGTTAGCTTCTATGGTACCCTTATAAGAAGAGGAGTAAAATGAAGATTTAAAAGCAACACTTTATTCTTCTCAAGGTTTTCCATTTTATCTCGAGTTCAAAAGTTTGTAATTTACCAGCTAATGTATCTGGCTTCATTTTCTTAAGATCCTAAGCTTCCTTTATAGCATCACGTTTGGATCTAAAGCTCTTAAGAAGGGATCTTAGTACTTTGTAAACATTTGAACATCTGAGTACAGCACCTAATACGACACTAGTGTTGACAATGTCACTTAGTCTCGCATGGAACTCATCAAATGGTTTTATTCTTATCCATTCGAATATTCTCGAATGTGTGATGTGAGCATTTGCAATTTGCTTTCCTTAACTGTATCATCACCTCATGAGTTTGAACTAATATGTCCCAAGCTTCTATCAAAGTAGCACAACAGATATGTGTCGAAACTCACTTGAGTTTACACCATAAAAATGGCATTACAACCCTTATTATTATAACCAACAACTTCTTTTCATCCTTAGACCATTTATTCCCAGGCTTAAGGACCTCTTCAGATTCATCACCTATTATGGTAGGGTACGTCCATCTATTCTCGATTGCAATCCAGACATCTTCTCCGAGTGATTGTAAGAATACAACCTTCAGACCTTCTAATAAGAATAGTTTTTACCATCGAAGAGGGGCAGACAATTATAGGACCTCCAAATCTTTTGGAATCCATTATTCTTAAGCAATCAAGATAGGATCCACGCTCAGGTTGTTAATCCTCAAAGCGTGATCGCTCTGATACCAATTGAAATTCCTTTACGCTTGAGATTAGTCGATTTTGAATAAATTAGGTCTAAATTGATAGGTCTGAATTCCTTTGAATTAATGTCTAACCTTAACCTAGTTCAAATCGATTCAATTATCTAATGTTTACAAGAAATTTGAAATTAAAGACAAGGCCAATATTTTTAACCCTGTGAGAAACCTTTCTCAGGAGAAAAATCCACATGTCACTGTTGAATCACCAGACAGCTAAAATAATCCATAATTAAAAAAGAACTGCAAGAATTTAATTACTTACAGACTCGATAAGCACATCCCGTGGTTACTTCTATTATAATTAAATTTCTTATAATCGATTCTGCGTTCTCGTAACGCCTCGCTCAAATCTCTCGTCGAAGTTTCCTTTCTTGAATCGCTCAAGTTCCTCTGGTCATGATCTAGGTTTCTTGATCAATGGTGATTGATTCAAGATTTGATTATTTTAATTTGCTCTTGAATCTCTCAAGAAAGGTCTCTTATCACTCTTAAAAACAAGCCCTAGAAAAATAGGTTTTCAAAGATTGAGTTCTGAAAAAAAAGTTGTCTTTTATAGGAGAACAAAAATCACGTTCTCTGTTCGAATAAAAAAATGTATTCCAATGAAATTAGGCTGAGCCAATCTATTCAATTAAAAGGAATCTATTCGAATAAAAAATAGCCTGAGGCATTTTATTAGTATACAATAAAATCTATTAGAATAGAAATGTTCACAGTTCTATTCGAATAGAAATTGAATCTATTTGAATAGAAGTTTGTTATCTCTTAAAAGTAATACATTACCTTTTCTATACTCTGTAAAAATATATAGGCTTGATATTTAGAACAATGAGTTAGAAACCCACTTATCTATTCAGTGTCAGTTCAGCTGTAGTCGCTCCACGTGTACTCACTAACGCCGAAAAACTACGAGATAGTACTGACACCTACTCTAGATACTATATTCTGCGACATAAGTCAAATGAACTTACCATGGAGAACTTGATTACTTATCTGCTGGTCGAAGAAGAATTTAGAAAACATGACCTAAAAGAGAAATCCTTTGGTTCAAGCCAAAGGGAAGGTCCATCTAAAACCTAAAGGGAAACCTTTCAAGCTAAGAACGGTGGTAATCGGAATAACTGTCCTAATGGTGGTAATCCGAATAGCGTCAAATTATGGACACCAGAATCCTAATAAGGGAATGAACTAACAAGCCCATCATATAACAGAACAGGTTCTATTTTTGCTTCAACTGTAAAAAGCCTGGACACATATCTAGAAACTACCGAAACCGCAGACGTGCTGTTCAGGCTAACATTACCAATAAGCCCTTAGTGGCTATGATCATAGAGATCAACATGGTCGGTGGAACCGATGGGTGGTGGGCAGATTCAGGCGCTTCTAGGCATGCATGGTAAGAACGCAATTGGTTTAAGACCTACAAGGAGACTTAAGACCAGAAGGTGCTACTTGAGGATTCCCATTGCACCAAAGTGCTAGGTACTGGAGATGTTGAACTGGTATTTACCTCTGGAAGACAATGATTCTAAAGGATGTGATGCACACTCCTAAAATGAGGATTTTTTTTCTTCTGGCAATCTTCTTAACAGGGCAGGATTTCAGCAGACCATTGGGTCTGATCAGTACATTTTGATTAAGGGTGGGGTTTTTGTGGGGAAAGTGTTTTACTTGTAATAGAATATCAAGATGAGTATTGAAATAAATAAATCAGCTTCTTTTTTACTTATTGTATATTTTAATATTTGGCACTCTAGACTATGTCATGTTAATAAGAAGTTAGTACACAATATGAGTAAACTTGCCATGATCCCTAAAATTGATTTAAATGATTTTGATAAATATTAATCCTGTAGTCAAGCTAAGATTACTAAAACCTACATACAAGTATTTTAAGGGAATCACAACTTTTGGACTTAGTATACTCTGACATATATGAAATGGACGTATCACTCACTCGAAATGGTAAAAGATATTTTATAACTTTTATAGATGATCACTCAAACTATACTCATGTTTACCTGATGTATCACAAAAGTGAAGCTATAGATATGTTTATGACATATGTTAGAGGTTAAAAATCAGTTTGATAGAAACATAAAAAGATTTCGTAGTGATAGAGGCACAGAGTATGATTCACATGAATTTCAAAACTTGTATGAATCCTTAGGGATTATACATGAAACTACTTGCTCCTTATTCTCTAGAATCTAATGGTAAGTTGAACGCAAAAAGAACTTACACTGAGTCGATAGTTGCTATATTACTTAGTTTCTGGATCACCTAAATCTTTATGGGGTGAAACATTATTATCTGTTTGCCATGTTTTAAACAATATTCCTCATATCACATCTGAATTGTCACCTATGAAATTTGGAAAAAAAGAAAACCAATGTTAACTATTTTAGGTTGGGGCTGTTTAGTTTATGTT
>JACGCM010002485.1:0-29647 GCA_014058105.1 Kingdonia uniflora
TTCATGAGCAGTAGAGTAATATATCACACTGTCTAAAATTTTTAGACTGAGAGTGTTGACGATCCAAGAGTGGACCATATTTTACATCGAGACCAAGCCGCATAACCTTCAAGATCAGCTTCTTCTGAAGAGGCTTTGATTGAGCCATTGACAAAACCTAACTTGTTTTTGGAATTTAAGGCCAGAGTCATAGCCTTTTTTCCAAGTAGAATAATTGTCTCCATTCAAGGGTTGTGGAAATTAAAACCAACCCGGATGATCTGAATGATGAGTGTAATAGGGATTTAAGATAGGAACAATAATTTATTTTCCAAGGATGGGAGGTGGTGGTGGTACTTCGTCATTGGCCATGATGGCTGAAAAGGAGATATACTACATGAGAGATTAGAGTGCAGTGATGGGTCAGGATCTTAGTCCTGCTCTAATACCATGTAAAGATGAAAGAAAGATTGAATTTACTGGAATGGATATTATTGATACTCAATCATGTATTTATACAACATTATAGATTATTCTAGATTATTCTAGTTAGGTATTACAATAGGAAAACTAATATACACAAATATTATATTCTTAGTATGGAAGATATGGAAGATATGGAAGTTTGACTTCCTAACAATTTTGGAATGAGAAGTTCTGCTTTTGCATGGTCTTCAAGTATGAAAAGAATAATTTTGTAATGGTGCAAACAGTATCGATATGCAGTATTTACTATCTTACAGCTTTCTTAATTCAAGTAATCTTTAGCTACTTCTCATCGTACTTGTGCTTATTCTCTAAATTATAACTGCTGATCTTAGTTTTAAGGTACTCCTTTAAGAGGTACAGATACACAAGTGAGAACATTATGTGTTATGCAAGCATTTCTGTGTGCATACATATATAGTTGTAGAAGTAATTTGTAAAGAAAACCTGTAATAAGCTTTCCCTTTTCTTTTTAGTAATTCGGAACAGCAGCTACAGTAACTTTGATTTGCTGCAATAACTTCGATCTGCTATAGTATCTTCGAGCTGCTACAGTACTTTGATCTGCTAGAGTATCTTTGAATAACAATAGCTCCAGTAACTTAAAACAGCAAGTTCGATACCACAAATGTTAGGTTGAAGCAACAAAGAGATTCGATCTCATGTAAATAACAACAGCAACCACAATTTCGAACTTCTCAACAGTAACCACGATTGATCTGAAAGAGTAACAAGATGATTAGCGCTCGAGGCATGGGTCGCGCACTCTCTTAAAGAGTATCTCAAGTACTCTCCCAGGATACAACGAACATATACGGTAGCTTTGCCAAAATCTAAGTAAAAAACTGAATGAGTTTGCACCTCAAGTATGAACCGTTTTTAGAGAGAGAAAGAGAGAAGACGATGAACAGTAGTTTTTTTGTGTGTATTGATAGTAGGAGGAAAGAAGGTATTTATAGATGTAAACGCAACGGTTATCATCACGTCTCAAGTCCATAACGTTCTTTGAATGCATGCGTTACTCCCTGAAGATCAGGTCTTCTAAAGGAATAACCGTTTGAAGAATGAAGTAGATAAAAACCCACTTTAAATGATAACAAAGGCCTCAATCCCATGCCCAAACTTAAGCCCAAGTCAAAGGTCAAATAAGTTTTTGAAATAACCCAACAATCCCCCACTTTTAAAAACTCTCTGAATGAGAAAAGAAACGAGATAACAGTTTTGATAAATATAGATGTACATAAGCAAAGGTGTCCTTAGACTTGAACCTTTACGTAGTGGACAATCTTCAATGTATAAGAATAATAAGTGATCAGAGTCTTGAACTCATTATTTACTTTTACACAGTGAGAAAAACCACATACAACCCTACCAGGTGCAATTCCTAAATGCCAACACATTTTCGTCATGTGCTTAATCCCAATATAGGTGAAGGCTTTAGAGAAGTTAGCCTAATTTCTCATAGGAAGTGGCCGCACTTCCACAATAACCTTGGTGAGTCTATGAAGAGTGTTCTTGTAGATAGACACCCCACTCAAAGAATGAGATATAGAACTCATTAAGAGTTTAAGAAACTCAGCCTAGTATTCGCTTCAAGATATCATGTATATTTACATTTATGTACAACGAGATGAACTCTGGAGTGACAAGCTCCTTATTTGCATGATTTTATATCACAGTGATTTGTTTTCCCATTGAACCTATTTTTTAGGATTTCCAGTCATTTAGGTTGGGTTCCCACCACTTGTGATTCTATAACAAGTTTTAGCCCCATCCCTAAGGATGTGCTCCATACTTTGTCACGAGGCAGTCCTTTCGTCAAAGGATCTGCCAAGTTGTTTTCTAATCTTATAAAATCTACTGTAATAGTACTAGATGTGAGGTAACCTCTCATCGTACTGTGCTTGCGACGTATCGCTAACTTCTTACCATTATAGTAATTATTCTGTACTCTGGCTATTACAGCAGTACTATCTGAGTGGATCAGTATTGGTGGTATAGGCCTACTCCATAAAGGAATATAAGACAGAGGTCTTTCAACCAACTTACCTCCTCACTAGCTGCAGCTAGTGCTACTAACTCAGACTCCATAGTCGACAGAGCTAGAATCGTCTGTTTCTTAGATTTCCAAGAAACTGCCCCTCCAGCTATACTAAACACGTATCCCCTGGTGGCTTTGGAATCATCCAAAATAGAATTTCAATCTGTATCACTAAATCCATCAAGGACCGCGGGAAACTTCTCATAGTGTAAACCCAAGTTCATGGTCCTTTTCAGGTACCGCATAACTCGATCAATAGCACTCCAGTGCGCCAAACTTGGTTTACTTGTAAATCTATATAGAACCTCTACAACATAAGCTATATCGGGTTTAGTACAGTCCGTAGCGTAGCGAAGGCTACCAATAATACTTGCGTATTCTTTCTGTCTAACTGTCTCCCCCAAGTTCTTTAAAAGTTTAACTTGTGGATCACAAGAAGTACAAGCAGGTCTACGATCAAAATATTTGTATTTCTTCAAGATCTTCTCAATGTAATGAGATTGATCAAGAGTAATACCAGTGTTTGTGCGTGTGATCTTCATGCCTAAAATTATACTAGCCTCACCTAGGTCCTTCATATCAAAATTATTGTTAAGCATGGTTTTGGTCTCTAAAATGATATCAAGTGTAGAACCAAAAATAAGTAGATCATCAACGTATAGACATTTCATAATACAACTTTTACCAGATACTTTATAATATAGGCATTTATCAACAACGTTAATCTTAAAACCATTTGTAAGAAGTAATTGGTCGATTTTGTCGTGCCACTATTTTGGAGCTTGCTTTAGACCGTATAAGGTCTTGTTTAGCTTGCAGACTTTGTGTTCCTCACCAGGTACCACGAAGCCTTCAGGCTGATCCATGTATAATTCTTCTTCAAGCTCTCTATTTAAAAATGTAGTTTTTACATCCATTTGGTGAATAAACAAATCGTGCACGGCAGCAACGGCCAATAATACTCCAATGGTTGTCACACGAGTAACTGGGGAATATGTGCCGAAGAAATCAATATTTTCCTTTTGTACATATCCGTTTGCTACAAGTTTTGCCTTATATTTATCTATAGTACCATCTGGTTTAAGTTTTCTCTTTAATATCAATTTACACCCAATAAAACGACTACCAGGAGGTAAGTTAACTAAGTCCCAGATTTCGTTTGTAGTAAGAGAATCCATTTCATCATCAATGGCCTCTTGCCACAAATCAGCGTCACTTGAGGTTAACGCTTCCCTTATAGTATTAGGGTCCGATTCTAAGGTATGTACAACAAGATCATTACAAAAATCCTTAGCAATCTTTAAACATTTTTCTCTACACAGTTCCGGGTCTGTATCATGAGAATCAACAGCTCTAGGAATGTTTACTTGAGGTACATTAGGGGTCGAAGATGTAGAAGGTTGATAACCCCCACTACTACCCCTACTGTCCCTTAGTAAGTAGGGAAACTTGTCCTCATAAAAATCAACATCTAGTGATTCAATAATTACATTATTCTTAATATCAAGAAACCTGCAAGCTTTACTATTAATAGCATAGCCAATGAAAACATATTCTAAAGCTCTACTAGCTAGTTTTATCCGTTTAGGATTAGGTTTACGAACATAGGCTAAACAACCTCAAACCTTAAAATAGCTAACATTAGGTTTTCTTTTTCTCCAAATTTTATAAGGTGATAATTTAGATGTCATATGAGGAAAACGGTTTAAAATATGGCAAACAGATAATAAGGCTTCACTCCATAAAGATTTGGGTGATCCAGAACTAAGTAAAATAGCAACTATCAACTCAGTATAAGTTCTATTTTTACGTTCAGCTTTACCGTTAGATTCTGGAGAATAAGGAGCAGTAGTTTCATGTATAATCCCTAAGGATTCATACAAGTTTTGAAATTCATGTGAATCATACTATGTGCCTCTATCACTACGAAATCTTTTAATGTGTCTATCAAATTGATTTTTCACCTCTGTTACATATGTCCTAAACATATCTATAGCTTCACTTTTGTGACGCATTAGGTAAACCTGAGTATAGTTTGAGTGATCATCTATAAAAGTTATTAAATATTTTTACTATTTCTAGTTAATGTACCGTCCATTTCATAAATGTCAGAGTGTACTAAATCCAAAAGTTGTGATTCCCTTACAACACTTTTATGTGAGGTTTTAGTAATTTTAGCTTGACTACAAGATTGACATTTATCAAAATCATTTAAATCTACTTTAGGGATCATACCTAGTTTACTCATATTGTGTACTAGCTTCTTATTCACATGACATAGTCTAGAGTGCCAAATATTAAAAGAAGACAACAATTAAGCAGAAGCAGATTTATTTATTTTAATACTCAATTTAAACATTCCATTACAAGCAAAACCCTTTCCCACAAAAATCTCACCTTTAGTCAAAATGTACTGATCTGAGCCAATGGTCTGCTGAAATCCTGCCTTGTTGAGAAGATAGCCAGAAACAAGATTTTTCCTCATTTCAGGAGTATGCATCACATCCTTCAGAGTTACTGTCCTTCTAGAGGTAAATAGCAGTTCAACATCTCCAGTGCCTAGCACTTTGGTACAATGGGAATCCCCAAGTAGCACCTTATGGTCTTTAGTTTCCTTATAGGTCTTGAACCAATTGCGTTCATAGAATACATGCCTAGAAGCGCCCGAATCAGCCCACCACTCGTCGGTTCCACCGACCATGTTGATCTCTGTGATCATAGCCACTAAGGGCTCTTCGGTAACGTTCGCCTGAGCAATAAGTTTACGGTTCTGGCAGTTTCTAGATATGTGTTCAGGCTTGTTACAGTTGAAGCACACAATAGAAGTTGTTCCGTTATTTGGTAGGGCTTTTTGGTTCGTTCCCTTATTAGGATTTTGGTATCCATTTTTATGACGGTTATTCGGATTACCACCGTTAGGACGGTTGTTCCAATTATCGCCATTCTTATCCTTGAAAGGTTTTTCTTTAGGTTTTAGATGGACCTTCCCTTTGGCTTGAACCAAAAGGATTTCCTCTTTCAGGTCTTGTTTTCTAGATTCTTCTTCAACCCTAAGACGAGTAATCAAGTTCTCCATGGTAAGTTCCTTTGACTTGTGTCGTAGGATATTTTTATAGTCTTTCCAATTAGGCGGTAATTTGTCAATCATCACGGCAACCTGAAATTGTTCATCAAGAGGTATCCCTTCGGACACGATCTCATGCGCAATTCGTTGCAACTCATGTGATTGGGTAATTACTGACTTATCGTAGACCATAGTGAACTTGAGATATCGGCTTACGGCAAACTTTTTAGAGCCTACCTCTTCCGTATCATACTTCCTCTATAATGCTTCCCAAACGGCTTTCGCTGTTTTGGACTGTAGATAGTAATCGTACAATTCGTCTGCTAGACCGTTCAGAATGAAATTACGGCATTTGAAGTCAGCCTCAGTCCAGTTCGAAATTGATTCTAAGGTTTTATCATATTCGTTTGTAATCAGGTCAGGGTCTATCGCAGGTACAGGAACGGGAGGTTCAATAGGGCATTCTTGTTCTAGAACATAAGCCACTTCCTTAAGTGTAAGATAAAAGAACAT
Organism: Kingdonia uniflora; assembly: GCA_014058105.1. NCBI lineage: Eukaryota > Viridiplantae > Streptophyta > Magnoliopsida > Ranunculales > Circaeasteraceae > Kingdonia > Kingdonia uniflora. Next base: position 6,084 of record JACGCM010002485.1, read on the forward strand.
TTTGTTCTTCCATCTCTTGAAGTTTAGACCATCAAATTTAGAGGTGGAGTCAAACTTCAGCACTTCTGAGGTAAGAGCCATATTACAGATAGTAGATACTCTTTAAAATTGTAGAAGTAATTTGTAAAGAAAACCTGTAATAAGCTTTTTCTTTTCTTTTTAGTAATTCGGAACAGCAGCTACAGTAACTTCGATCTGCTACAATAACTTCGATCTGCTGCAGTATCTTCGAGCTGCAACAGTATCTTTGAATAACAATAGCTACAGTAACTTAAAACAGCAAGTTCGATACCATAAATGTTAGGTCGAAGCAACAAAGAGATTCGATCTCAGGTAAATAACAACAGCAACAACAATTTTGAACTTCGCAATAGCAACCACGATTGATCTGAAAGAGTAACAAGATGATTAGCCCTTGAGGCGTGGGTCGCACTCTCTTTAAAGAATATCTCAAGTACTCTCCCAAGACACAACGAGCATATACGGTAGCTTCGCCGAAAGTCTACGTAAAAAACTGAATGAGTTTGCCCCTCAAGTATGAACCATTTTTAGAGAGAGAAAGAGAGAAGACGATGAACAGTATTTTGTTGTTGTGTATTGATAGTATGAGGAAGGAAGGTATTTATAGATGTAAACACAACGGTTATCATCACGCCTCACGTCTATAACGTTCTTTGAATGCATGCGTTACTCCCTGAAGATCAGGTCATCTAAAGGAATAGCCGTTTGAAGAATGAAGTAGATAAAAGACCTACTTTAAATGATAACAAAGGCCTCAAGCCCATGCCCAAACTTAAGCCCAAGTCCAAGGTCAAATAAGTTTTTGAAATAACCCAACAATAGTGCATCTGTGTTCATAGTTCTGTATGTGATAATGTGTACTGGAAGAAAAGATGTATAAAAGCGAGTATAAAACATACTATGTAAGAAAGACATTGTCATTTGATGTTTTCCTCCAAAACAACATAATCTGCAGAATTGTATATTCGTAAACGACTTTGTAAACATAACTCTTTTATGAAGCGACGTAATTCTACCAAAAAATGTGACAAGGGGCACATTTCTTCGAAACTGCAACTTTGTAAATGTAACTACATACATTCTTTATTGATTCCTTATAACTACTTTTTCTTATCAAGTAACTCTCTTCTTCTACAAGAAACCCAGTGCCATGACATTTAGCGTTTTTTGTAAAAAAAAAAAACAGCCAACAAAGCCCTCAATTAAACATCAGCAAAAACAAAAAAAAAACAACCGGAACTTTTGTTTACACAAAAAAGGTACTAAAAGCACTCCTAGCAGCTTGGCATTGGCTTCGGCCAATACCACTGCCACGTCATCAGCCAACCCAGCAGCTTTAATTTTTTTTTATTTTTTTTTTGCCTTGAAGTGATGCTGCGGTAAAGACTTTACCGCCATGGTTGCAGAGAGATTACAAACGACTACTTTGTGAAAACTTGTGTTCCAAGTTTCTAACAGCTACTTTTGCAATGACTAGTTTTTATAATGGCTAGTTTTCCACCCTTAAAAATAAGTGGCATTTTGTTAGATGATTCCTCCAAAAACTTTACTTCTTTTTCTTATCAATAATTTTTCCTCTAAAATCCATACTCCGTCACGGCCAATTTTCTCAAGAGATTGGAAATGATTCGCCAACTGTTGTATCAACATGCACAATTCTTGCTTGATGAGGGCAAAAAATTGATTGCGGAGGTGCACGTGGAAGAGGTCGAACCTTCACGCGTAAGGGGCGGAAGTGTTTTTAGAAGAGTGGACTTACGGAAGGAGCTAGATCATCAAAAGGATCATGCTAATTTGATGAGGGATTACTTTGGAGAACCAATAACGGTTTGGAAAGAATTCCAATTTCGTCGTCAATTCTGTATGAGTCAGGGTGTTTTTCAACGCATTTTTGATACTGTTTTAACAAATAATGATTATTTTGGTTGGTTTATCTCCGTATCAAAAGATAACTTGTTGATCATTTGTGGGCTTACAAGGAATCACACAGATCAAATATGAGATGTATTTTTTTCAGTTGAAGTTGTAATATTGTTTCCATGCATTGTAATTGTATTTAAATCAATTCAAATTTTCTTTCATAAGTCTCCATTCATCGTAGGTGTTCGACAAAATACAACAAAGTCTTGCAACTCAAAAAAAACACCAAGTATGAAAGATTATTTTTCACTAAGAGTACGACGGTAAAGTTACTTAACTAAGAAATAACAAGAGTTGTCCACGTGGCACGTTTTTTTAGTCGTCAGATGGGCGATGGGAAAGTCTTTACCGCCGCACCCATTAAGCCAACCATTGGCTTTGTGTTTTTTGGTATATTGGTTTGATATGCCAAGCTGTTGGAGGTACTAAAACCACTTGTAAAGTGGTTTGAGAAAGAAATGAGTGGTTTTTGAAGGCCAATGCCAAGTTGGTGGGAATGCTATAAAGCCCCATGTCGTTTATTTTCAAACGACTGAAGGGAGTGTTTCTACATTGGGTCTATTTTGTTTCATATTAGGCGGTGTTTTATAAATGGACAGGATACCAAAAATTCAGTTCGATTCTTCAAAAAGGTATATCCTCCTTTAATCTTTAAAATTTGAATCTCACTTTTACATTCCTCGCCGATTGAACTAAGTATTGCAAATCTTCAATTTTCTTGCTTTATCTTACATACTCTTGGGTTTTCTCTATTGCTTTTTATAGATAAATTTTAGTGTGATGTCTTGCAACTATATAAGCTCAGTTCCACAATGTCTTTCAACAAATGTATCTCTAATATGGCAGATTAAAAGTCTCCATAAAAATATTTTAGAACTTACAAATTAGTGGGTTCTTGAACAACCCGTTGTTGGAGGACAAATAAAACTTCAACAGGAATATCAAATGTATATTACCATTAAGTATTTCATCTATGCATTAAGGGATATGTTTTTTGTTATTTTCATGCAGAACTTGAGAAGGAACAACAAATAAGCTTTTTCGGTTGTTTTCCCACCGTTTTGCTGTATACAAGCCCAGCAAAACCGCCTTCTCTCTAGTCGCAAATCATCTCCAGCAGTAGTAACTTGTGCTTGATAATATCCTCAATTGTTGCATGTTCATGTAAGAATTGCTTCCCCAAATTTGATTAATACCCTTTTCTTTGTTTCGTAATTTGATGATTACCTATACTGTTTAACTAAAAAAGTTAGAATTTTGTGAAGTTTGATCACTAATAGTAAACTTTTCACTCATGAAAATGTACATTATGGTTAATCTAGTAATGGTTTTAGAATGATTTCTAGGGTTTTGATTCGAAAGTTTGAATCTTTGGAATCAGGGAAGAATTGGGAGAATGACCCATGTCTAAATTCGAAAGTTAGAATAAGTTCATGAAAGATTTAAATTGGAAGTTAACTTAGTGTTCCTTATTTAATGAAGTGGAATTTGGCACTTGGATTTTTTTTTGAATAATTTTTTAGTATTTCGAAAAGCGAGGATTCGTAAAATTTGTAGAACACAGTTCCCACTATAGATCAACAATGATATTTTGACCAGTATGTAGAAAATGATGAGTTAATCTTGTTGTTAGAAGGTCGTGTCCAGTAGTTGTTTAATTTTAGCAAAGTTGTTTTTGTTTGAGTACGAAATTAGGCTGCCAGTTTTAGTCCAGTGTGTGGCTAAAAATAGTGTAGCAGTTATTTATTTGTTTGTTTTTAGAATCCCAAAACGTGGGATGTAACTTTTGATTTTGCAGTTATGTTTTGTGTTATATAAGAAAAACCAGAAAATGATGCATTGTATTACAGCATCGCAAAACACTTTGTCTCTTCAGTTTTTCTTTAATTGTTCTGTGTTAGTGGCCGATAACCAACATTTGGTATCAGAGCCCGTGTTGTCAAAGCAATGGCCAGTGATGTAGAAGATCAATCAAAGACACTTGAAGTGGTCAAACCGACGGCAAGAGGAGCCTCAATCCCGATCCATTATCCAACGTTAAGCGAAACGAACTACGGCATATGGGCTGTCAAGATGAAGATAATCTTGCGTTCGCTAGGAGTATGGTCAGTGATCGAAGGTGGAGACACAGACGATGACAAAGATCAAGGCGCCATGGTAGCCATTTCTCAAGCCGTGCCAGATGACGTGATGATGGCAATCGCGGATAAGCAGACGGCAAAGGAGGCTTGGGACGCACTCAGGGAGATGCGGGTTGGTGAAGATCGCGTCAAGAAGGCACGCGTACAGGTGCTGAAACGGCAACTGAACAAGTTACACATGGAGGATTCAGAGACAATAAACGGCTTTGCAATGAAGCTTACCACGCTGGTGGGTGAGATCCGCTCACTGGGCACGAAGCTCGACGACAGCGAAGTTGTTGAAAAACTGTTCAGTGCAGTTCCAGATAAATTTCTCCAAATTATCGGAACGATTGAGCAGTTTGGCGATAGTGAGAACATGTCGGTCTCAGAAGCAATCGGCCGCCTCAGAACCTTTGAAGAAGGGCTTAAAGGGCGACTGCACTCAAAGGGCAGTGGAGAACAGTTACTCTTTACCCAGGCCGAGTGGGAGGCAAGAATCCCAAAGGCAAAGAGAGATGAAGGTTCCAGCAGCAACAACAGAGGAGGACGTCACGGGAGAGGACGTGGTCGTGGGCGTGGTTATGGTGGAGGTCGGGGAAATGGTGAACGCAATAACGAAGACCGAAAACCACGTAACTTCGACAAATCCAGGGTTAAGTGTTTCAATTGTAATGAATATGGTCACTTTGCAAGAGAGTGTCCCAAACCAAACCGAAGAGAAAGAGCAAACCTTGTTACAACGCAAACCGAAGATGAACCGGCACTGTTGATGGCCGAAACTTGTGTTCTCAGCCACGCGATACAGAACGAGCAAGTGTTACTGCACGAAGACAAGGTGGTGCCAAAGATTAAAAGCACCCGAGAGAAGGCTTGGTATTTAGATACCGGCGCAAGTAACCACATGACCGGTTGTATCGAAGAATTTGCTGAAATTGACACGACCATTAAAGGGTCAGTCAAATTTGGGGATGGCTCGGCTGTAGAAATACAAGGAAGAGGTTCGGTTTTGTTTGAAGGCTTCACAGGTGAACATCGAATACTTACTAATGTCTACTACATCCCGATGTTGAAGAGCAACATAATAAGCCTTGGCTAGTTAGATGAGAACGGATGCAAGGTTGTGGTTGAAGGAGGTGTTATGACTATTTTGGACAGATCACAAAGGCTTCTAGCAAAAGTGAACAGGTCAAGCAACCGGTTATATGTGTTTAACATAGCACCAGCCCTACCAGAATGTTTTCTGGTAAGGAGCAAAGAAGAAGCATGGCGATGGCATGCAAGATACGGGCATGTGAACTTTCATGCCTTGAAGCTTCTAAGTCAGAAACAGATGGTGCACGGCTTGCCTATAATCGAGCATGAGGACCACATCTGTGATGGTTGTTTGATTGGAAAACAACACCGAAATCCATTTCCAGCAGTGGCAAAATTCCGAGCAAAATCACCTCTTGAACTGTGGCATGGAGACTTGTGCGGGCCAATAACTCCTGCCACACACGGAGGCAAGCGCTATTTCCTACTGTTGGTTGACGATTGCACAAGATTCATGTGGCAGGTGCTGATCCGAAACAAAGATGAAGCATTTGAGGCATTTAAGAAGGTGAAAGCTGCAGCCGAAATGGAGAAAAACAGTAAGCTGAAAGCTTTGCGCACGGATCATGGCGGCGAATTCACCTCAAATGAGTTCAAGACTTACTGTGAGCTGTTGGGAATTAAGCGTTATCTCACGGCGCCTTACTCTCCTCAGCAGAACGGAGTTGTTGAACGAAGAAATCAGACGATGGTCGGCACGGCAAGGAGCTTGTTGAAAAGCATGGGAGTTCCAGGCGAATTTTGGGGAGAAGCGGTATCAACTGCCGTATATCTCTTAAATAGGGCACCAACAAAGAGCGTTGTCGGCAAAACTCCCTATGAAGCATACTATGACCGCAAGCCAAGTGTCGATCATCTTCGTATTTTCGGATGCCTTGCACATGTAAAAGTGGTGAAACCGCACCTTTCTAAGTTGGCTGATCGTAGCAAGCAAATGGTGTTCATTGGTTATGATATGAATACGAAAGGCTATCGGATGTTCGATCCAGCGTCAAGACGAGTTGTGGTGACACGAGATGCAGTGTTCGAGGAGGAGAAGAAGTGGGAATGGAGCAGAAACCCAGTGGCAGAGACACAACAGGTTGGAGACTCGTTTGCAGTTCATTATTTTTCTGTTCCGAGTTCATCCGACACGACAAGGCAAGGAGACGAGTTAGAGGAACGCGACTCTGATGCAGCAGATTTCTCAGACCCATTTCATTCCCTACCTAATGAGCAAGACCAGCACCTAACACCTGTGACAAGCACGAGATCCAGAGCCCCTGATTCAAGTACACCACACACTCCAGATGAAACTTTTGATGGTTCAGCCTCAACCGAAGTACAGCAGCCTACAACACCTGATGAGAGTTCATTAGAAGGACCACGGGGTACGCGTGACATCAAAAGCCTTTACTATAGAACCATCCCAATAGAACTGGAGTATTCGGGTTTGTGCTTACTAGGAGAAGAGGAGCCTTCGAATTTCGAAGAAGCAAAGGCAGATCCGATGTGGAGAAGAGCAATGGAGGAAGAGATTTCCTCTATTCGAAAGAATGAAACATGGAAGCTCGTTCCAGTACCCAACAGTCACAAACCTATAGGTCTAAAGTGGGTTTACAAACTAAAGAAGGATACTCAAGGCAGAATCGTGAAGCACAAGGCGAGACTAGTGGCAAAGGGGTACGTTCAGCGACAAGGCATAGACTTTGATGAAGTTTTCGCCCCTGTTGCTCGGCTAGAGACGGTACGTTTGCTGATTTCTATTGCAGCACATGAAGGATGGGAGGTGCATCATATGGATGTAAAGTCAGCCTTCCTCAACGGGGATTGGAAGAAGAAGTGTACGTTATGCAACCGCCGGGTTTTGAAGTAAAAGGAGAAGAGCACAAGGTATTAAAACTGCACAAGGCACTGTACGGCTTGCGACAAGCACCTAGAGCTTGGAATTCAAAACTGGACAAATCATTGAAAACACTCGGTTTTGAGAGGTGTTCATTAGAGCATGCCGTGTACAAGAGAAGCCAAGGAAAGGGGAATCTGATAGTTGGAGTTTACGTGGATGATCTAATCATCACTGGAGAGTGTATCAGCACGCTGATCTTGTGCAGCGTGCTGAGGAGCAAACACATCGATACCCGATTCCACTACATTAGAGATTGTGTTGAATCAGGAATGATTGAAACCCAACATGTTTGCACACAAGATCAGCGTGCTGATATTCTGACAAAGTCGCTAGCAAGGATGAAGTTCATGGAGATGAGAGAAAGGATTGGTGTGCGGATCATCAGTAAAGAACAACAAGCTTAAGGAGGAGATTGATGAGTTAATCTTGTTGTTAGAAGGTCGTGTCCAGTAGTTGTTTAATTTTAGCAAAGTTGTTTTTGTTTGAGTACGAAATTAGGCTGTCAGTTTTAGTCCAGTGTGTGGCTAAAAATAGTGTAGCAGTTATTTATTTGTTTGTTTTTAGAATCCCAAAACGTGGGATGTAACTTTTGATTTTGCAGTTATGTTTTGTGTTATATAAGAAAAACCAGAAAATGATGCATTGTATTACAGCATCGCAAAACACTTTGTCTCTTCAGTTTTTCTTTAATTGTTCTATGTTAGTGGCAGATAACCAACAGAAAAATAGCAGCATTTGGAAAAAAAACAAAAAAACAAAAAAAAACAATTGTTGAGTGTTTTTTTTATACCAGAAACTCTTAATCTTATTGATAGGAAAAAACTAATACATTAGAGGGGAGGCCGAAGCCAATACCCGATAAAATTAGAACCTTATGTAAGAACCCCCATTTTGTCAAGCCTAAGAGCTGCTCTAGCTTCTCTAAAAGGTTGATGAAGAAACCAATATTCAAAATCACCAAGTGAACTTGCTAACTTAGCTAAACAATCTGTAACTTTGTTCCCTTCTCGGTAAATATGGGTAATGCATATACCATGAGCTCTGCATATATCAAATACTTGTTTCCATATGTTAATGTATCTCCATGGTACCCCACTAGTAGAGCATAACCACGTACAGAACACGAGGGATTCTACTTCAACCCGCAAGGGGAACCAAGAATGGACAACACATACTTTCAAACCATGGAGCATAGCCAAAACTTTTGGTTTTAGGAATTTCCAGATTTTGCCAAAAGTTTATTCCATGCTTGAAGGCCTTAGCGCAACTTACTTTTTCTTTCTATTTGCACTTAAACATTATAAAGATATGGAAGTGAAAATGGATAGCATTATCCCAAGTGAAGTTCGAGCAATAGTAAATCTGGTAGAATGTCTAGCAAGTGAAATCGATGCAAAGAATCAAAAGTTGGAAGAAATGGAATGCAAGTATAATGAGATTTCAGCGTCTCTTAGGAAAGCAGTGGAGGAGAAGGATGTGTTGTATCAAAATTACACTGAAGGTATGTGTTAAATTAGAAGCAATGTTTTGTTTCTTTATGTTCAGAAGATCATTATATTTCTCTCCAAATTGGTAAACATTTTAGTATTACTTGTTATATTTTTGTTTCAGAAATGAGGAGGATGCAATGTGTTTTGCATGATCATTCTCTTAGGGTTCCTCAAGAGATTGAAAAGTTTAAGTTGGTTCTAGATTCACGAATGGAAGAGCTCGCGAAACGAGCTTCAGAATTGAAAAAACGTGAGATGCAAAATGACCTTGATAGAAAGAAACTGATTATTGAGAAAAGAAAGGTAGGTGAATTTGTTGAGTTAACGTCTTCTTTTTCAAAAATGTAAATATATAAAACTTTGGCGTTCATCATTTTAGGTAATTTTAATCATACCAACTAATGGAATCACTCATACTACAGTTGCTATTAAGGACAGCTATTTCTGTTATTGTATGTGAAGATGTTCTAAAGCAACAAAAACTTCAATCGTGATGGTGGCTATTTCATTCATAGCCGCACATTGCTCACTGCATGTCCTGAACACCCGTTGTTTTAATGACCAAAATCCTATTATTATGAGCTATTGTCGTATATTAATCCGTTCCAGAAATCCCTTACTTTATGAAACAGGCCACACTTATAGACAGTAATTATGTACTTATGTTCAATTCTTAGGTATATATAATAGTGATATTCTGTTTTAGCGTTCTTAATTTACTAACGGGTGACTACCTTTTTTCTCACAGAATGCCATGACTAGCCAATCACTTCAGACGACAATGTTACAGCAAAAGGAAGCTTATGAATACGCATTCAGGGTACTCGAAGATGAACGGGTATGCTCCAATCTTTTTACTTTTCAGCAGTAAAAAATAAGAGCACTGATCCTCTGTTTTTTTTTTGTTATAGAATGTCATGAAAATTCAAACACTCCGAATGGGAATTTTAGAGAGAAAAGATCTTGTGAATATGCGTTACGGACAAGTGAAGATCAACAGGTATGCAAACTTTTATTTAACCATTTGGAAGCACTAATCCCTTAGTAACAATATAATGAGATATTAAAAATAATGAAGTGTATTGGAGAAGACGAGAACTTAAAAATCGATGCAATGAGGGAGACAATAAGTAATCTGGAAGAAAAAGAAGAAGAACTGGAACACCTGGAAGATCTGAGCCAATCTCTTATTGCGAAAGAGCGCAAGAGCAATGATTAGATGCAAGAAGCTCGTAAAGAATTGATTGATGTACGTAAATTTGTATCTCCTATATTTTTCCTAAATTATTATATTTCATAAAAGATGAATCATATGGTCTTCCGTCACATTATTGGTTAATAATCTTATTAATATGTCAAAGATATTACTCTTATTTATTTTTTTGGAATATGCTATACATTATTGCGACGTGATACCAATAGGTTTTTGTTGGCCTTATGGAATCCATCCATACCCTGTTACTAGGAGTGATTATATAAGCCACTACACTGTTTGTTTGAACAGAAATGTTGGTCCAGTCTTATTTCATCTATATACAAAAGTGGTCAAAGATTTGTCCATTTTTCTGTTCGTGACGGCTGTTATTATTGGGAGTTACAATATATTTATGTATTTTTTCTTGAGGGAAAAGTAATTTTCAGACACAGATAAAAGACCTATTTTTCATTAAGCAAAATACAATTGAAAATATAATTAAGGCTTATATTATCTTGGTACTTAAAAAAACACAGTTATTTTGTATTACTTGAAGTGAAAATTCAATTTTCTTTTGGACACTATTAGTCTACTTGCAATCGTTACCTAAGAATTATATTTCCTAGTGTTTCTGTCGGTGGAAGTGTGGAACACTAATTTGTGTTTCTTTTATAGGGTCTGAAAGAAATCTCAGACTGTACTTCAATTGGGGTCAAAAGAATGGGGGAACTGGATGTGAACCCATTCCAGAACGTGTGCAGGCAAAAATATCCAATTGGAGAGGCAGATGTGAAATCTCTTGAGCTTTGCTCATTATGGGATGACTACCTCAGAAATCCCAATTGGCACCCTTTCAAATAATCACAGTTGCTGGGAAATCTCAGGTTTGTGCGCGAGTGATCCATAGTGTGTCTGTTTGGCTCTTATTCTGGCTATCATAAGCTCGTGATTGGTCAGGAACCTGGTTCAAGATTTCTATAGATATACCATTATATCAATGATTTACTGTATATGATTGATATATCAACTGAAAAAATGGTGTGCATGTAAAAGTTGAAATTTGTTATCTACAGATAATCAACTTTGGTATGTGCATGTTTATTTGGTGAGAGTTTGGTGAAAATGTTTGATATACCGGTCCATGCCCATCGGTGCATGTTTATTTCGCATTTTTGTTTTTATTTTAAATTTAGCATTATGATATGTGCATAATATTGTACACTTTCTTCCATCTAAATAAAATCTCTAATTTTATCTTGTTTATTTGGTGAGAGTTTGGTGAAAATGTTGATATACTGGTCCATGTCCATTGGTGCATATTTATTTGGCATTCTTGTTTTTATTTTAAATTTAGCATTCTGATATGTGCATAATACTGTAGACTTTTTTCAATATGAATAAAATCTCTAATTTTATCTTTCTGCTTTTATGTTTGGTATATTTGAGATGGCATTTCTGATGCAGGAAATAATAGACGACGAGGATGAAAAGTTAAATGGTTTAAAGAATGAGTTGGGAGAGGTGGTATATCTAGCCGTAACTACAGCCTTGATGGAGATAAATGATTACAACCCCAGTGGCAGATTCATAATACCGGAACTATGGAACTTCAGAGAAGGGAAGAGGGCAACTTTGAAAGAAGCAATATCTTTCTTACTTGGGCAATTAAAGTCTACACTCAAACGCAAGAGATGACAAAGTTGAGGTTGGTACCGAAATTTTGCCACAAAATTATTCTTCACTCTGAAAACTCCTGTTTGAGTTGCTAGGTTTAAGATCTTGCATTGTAAATAGCTGCAAATTTATAGGTAAAAAAGATTCATTAATCCATAAGAAAATATTTCCTACATCCGCAACATTCAGTCAAAAGAATCATCTATAAATCTAGAATATAACTTGTTTAAATCACTGAGAAAGAAAGTATACTACTTAATCAGCTATAAAAAAAATCCTTGTGATTCATTGAAATATATAATTAGTAGTTTCAGTATTGACAGTAACACGAGGTGCAGCTCAGATAATTTTTGTTGAACAGGTGGGAGTCCTGTGAAGAGATATCCACAAAAGAAATGTAGTTGTGTTACCGTGCCTCTCCAGGGCTATTTTACGAGTAGTTTCTGATTCCGAGCTGTCAATAGATGATCAGGTGGGCTACATTAATTTATCCCTGATGTATATTGTTGATCATGAGAAATATCTGTATGCCTCTGGATAATGTACCAAAATCTGAATATAAAATGACATGGATTTGTATTCTCATAGAAGTAGCTAATTTGAGTGTACTATTTAATTTAACATCTCGTGTATTCTTTAGTCTGTCAGGAGTTTTATTTTGCATTTAAAATAAATAAATAGAGCAGTTCTGAATATCATAATTGTGAAACTTAGGCATTTTTATTTTCTCCACTATTTTTTTTTGGGGGGCACCAAAAGAGGTTCACCGGGATTACTTTTTGAGAAGTCCAATATAGTGAAAAAAAAACTATATAGCTTTTATTAGCCAATAAAGCCAAATTTGGTGGCTGGTATTTGAGGAATCGATTACATTTGCTTAATTTTTTATTTTTGGAAGTCCATCATTTTTCACCATTCTCCTAACTACTCTCCTGGGGCTCGCCACAGTACCTCTGCAAGCCGCACGCTCTATTTTAAGTCAAAATGAATTTTGACAGATGACCCCGGTGTTGAGTTTCGAGCTTACAAAATTATACAGTTCTTAATTTTCTACCAATATTTTGCTTCAGTCCCTGCTGCAAAGCAGTCTTTTAGCCAATAAAACTCTGGGTAGAAGTCCTAGTTTAAAATAGGGTATCCTCCAAACCTTGATTGAGAATTTCTACTTCCAAATCCCATCAAGCAATGCACGTGAAATATAATAAACAGATACCACATAGATGTTGATTTCAATGAAGGACCCAGGCGAAACTTTAGGATATCTAATGTATCACCCAGAAACTATGGAGTAACTTTTTATCAACCCTCATCTAGCCTAAAACCTATTCCTCTAGATAAACATCCCACTAAAAGATTTTCAATCACTAGACGTAAGAGCATCTCCTAAAGTGCCTCACTGACTTGCTTTCCAAGGTTTCACTGTAGGATTTTCGAGTTCCAACAGCACCATTGACTTGGATTTTTAACTCAAAAAATAAGGTTGAATCTTGCCTTTTAAGACTCAACCTTGTTTTTTTACGTCGCGATTGGGCGCCCAAGTGTTGGGCGTTTGTTTATTTTCTAATTGGGTGTCTAAGATTTGGGTGCGGTGCCCAATTATTTGTTTTCACAAAAAAATTTAATCGGGCGCCTGAGACTTACGGGTCTGAAGTAAGAAAAAAAATAAAAATTGAAACGGCGTCCAATAGTTAGGGCGCCTGTTAAACAAAACAAGTGAAGTACTATTGGAAGAAATAGAACCTCACTCACTTGGATTTAGTTTTTTTTCAACTAAGTGAGTGAGGTACTTTAGGATATAAGAACCGATAAATATCAGCCAATGTAGTGCAATAAACACTACCAGAACCTCAAACATATTAAGCATTTACTAAACTTGTACCTAAACAACTGTAACTTAAACGTAACAATCGCAAATAAACCAATACATAGATAGAAATAACAACAAGAACAATGCTTTAATAATCCCAACTTCTATTTCTCATATCCAAATTGTATAACTCAAATATCCCTAAACAACAAATTATACTCAAACTCTACCAACTCACCGAAAAACTCGACAAAGCGTAGGAATCCTCACATTTCACAAAAAACCCATCATGCAAATAGTTAGGGTTTTCCCATCAACAGTACACCCAACAGACGCACAAGTCCCCAAAATCTCTTTAACCCTTCCAGTTAATACTTTGCAATGAACCTAACTTTGATAACTCAAGCAATCTCAATCACACAAGTATCGTAGGGTTAGGGTTTTGCAGAGAAAATAAGAGATATTGAAGATGACTTGGAAGTGCTTTTACTTTTTAGTGGCAAATATGCATTTTTGAGTAGAATTGAGGTTGATATGAAGAGTTGGGAAATGGGCTTCATTTGGGAGATGGATTTACTGATTTTATGAGCTCATTGGGCTACAAATGTTCAAGCTAAAGCCCATAAACAATGTATGTGTGTTTATTAAGGGTTTTGAAAATCATGATCTAATACTTATCTTAAATCTAAATGAACGGCGCATGAAACTGGAATAATTCATGTTAAACAAAATTTGTGTGAGTGATAATTCTCTACTTATATGCATTCGGCTTTAATTTGGTAACAAATGATGAAGGGAAATTTGAAATGAAATTTTTTTTGGGATGATGGAGGAAACTGAATTATAAAAAGTTTTAGATTCATGTTTGAATTTCCGCCTACTCGTGTAACAATACAAGCCCAACATCAAATAATACTCAAATGATGGGTAATTATGAACTCAGGTTAGCCAGACTATGATGGGCTCAAGATTAGGAATAAGCATATCCATTGGAATCTAGAGAAAAATTGTTGGAATCAGTTTTACTTATAACACAATATTAACGAAAACTGAGAGCAATATAAAAATATGTTTTAAGTATTGTAAATATCATTTTGTGTTTACATTACGGTACCGGTACAGTTAACGATACACTATGTATGTTAACAACTGTGTACAAGTGCCCTAATTGGCAATTGGTGCAATCTTTTTGTTCTCAGTTATGCATGTTTTATACGCAGTCGTTATTGTAGGGACCTATCCCTTGAGCAACTACAACATAGAACTACTAGCATGCTAGGCTCATGCAAAACCTAAAGAGTATACGTCTTAATAACGCTGAATGTCCTACGAGCTAGTAGATGACTTGGCTCGAACCTTCAGAGAACAATGAAAAATAAGTTAAAGACACCTGTCCTACGAACTAGCAGTTATAGGAGCTGCATCCCAAAGCTTCACCACTCCTTCCACTATTCCAGAAGGATGTGTTGTTATCCACGATCTAGGGAGGAGTTCTATTTAAATAGGTCATGAGTAAGAGATAAAAGGAGATATAAATTTTGGGAGATAGAAAAATACTCACTCCATTTCCATAGCACCGACCTTTTTGTAACTTGTAATATCTAATCAATAAAGCAATTCTTCTAAATCCTTGAACTGATGTCGTGACTTTTACCTATTCAGAGGTTTTCACGCTAATTTCGTGCCATTTAAACTACTTGTTTACAATTGTTTGTGTTCTAAGTACATTTGGTATAAGAGACTAATTCGAGCTACGAATTTATACCCTTACATTTACACCCAAACATGGGGATGTTAATGAGTTTGATACATCGTTCAATGTCCAAACTAGTACCTGGATATCCTAAAACTAGGGACTGTGGCACGAGAGGGTGATTCAGACTACAGCAGTGAGCTATAGGAATATTTACAGATATTTGTTGGAGCACCCTGAATTGATATAGTCGTTGACACTAGTTGCATATCTTTTTTCTTTTTCGGACTTATCGTATGTTTTCCTATTGGTGAACTACATAAATGAGTAGGGCATAAACTAGAGACAACTCACTTCCTTTTCTATGCTCACTGTAGGTTGTATAGCTGCAGTGCTATCTTTTCTTTTCTTTCCTTCTCTCTTGTAATTTTTCAGTTTCAGTCCTTGCTCATAAAGGTTTTCCTTTTGGTGAACTACATAAATGAGTAGGGCATGAACTAGAGACAACTCACTTCCTTTTCTATGCTTACTGTAGGTTGTATAGCTGTAGTGCTATCTTTTCTTTCCTTCTCTCTTGTAATTTTTCATTTTGAGAGTCTCTGCTAATAAAGGTCTTATGTCACATCTATAGAGCAGGGTCTCTTTTTAAAAGAGTTTGAGATGGTGGAAAAAACTGAAGTTAACAACTAGATGGGATTTGCTTGGTATTAGTGAAAATAAGATATACAGATAGAAGTTGCTTTCATACTACTGAACTCCTAATAAATCTAGGAGTTCATCATAAATCTATAGACTGAAAAGAGATAGAGCTGCATTCTAAGCATTCACGCATATGGCAAACAACGGGTTTCTACACATTTACGTTTCTAGTCCCGTGTCTACTCTCTGCTTGAATTTGGCCATAACCACACCCACAAGTACTAGTAGAAGCGTGTTGCTCAAAGTATTACTCAACACCAGATCGAGTGAGTATTATATCTGCCAGTCTGACGAAATTCGACTAAGAAATGTAATGTTGGGATGCAAGATCAATAAGTTCAAATCGTTCCAAATAATATAGGTCACCACAATCAATATTTAGGCAGCGTCACGTCAATTACTCATAAACGGATACGTCTAAAACACTTTGGCAGACAAAAGTAGACATCGATGCCTTATAAAACACGTATGCTTTAATTATACCAAATTAAATACAACCCGATAGATCAAAAAAGTTGTGGGCATCGATCCCGTCCCATTATACTTATCCGATACCTCGCCCCACCATTATATAGTCATTGTCAAATGTATTGAATGACCAGAATAACTTCACAGAGTCCCCATCACTGAAAGATCATTTACATACACTGTTTCAAAAGGAAACCCAAATTTCAAACTGTATAGATAGTAACCACAAGTAAGGAAGACCATATCATATGAAAACCTCATATTATATATGAGATTGATATGATATGTTCAACCTATGAAACTAGGTTTATGATAATAATTGATCACCTAATAGATATTGTTTAAAGTAGAAAAGTTGTTGATGACTTTGTGGTTCTTCTTGTTACGTAACGACTTCACTCCAATTATATGCCAATAGTATATATCTTAACTTTAATTATATGATTACGGAGATTTCGTCATCGGGTTGCCCTGTTAAGGCCTCGATCTATGTAACAAACCTTGGTTAAATAGGTGAGTTAAATGAGACACGTGTCTAATGGATAGGTGCTTAGGACAGTTCTCGATCCTAAGCGCTTGGACCGAATTTTTTATCGTAAGAGCATGACCAGCAGAGTCAAGTCCATTCGTGTCATGATACACAGGGTCTAAAAACGAACTCTTTGACACAATGGGTTCCTATTTTTATTTTTATTTTTATTTTTATTTTTATTTTGGACGTGACCCCAGTTAGGACCTTGATACCATTTTTGAAGTGGTTTACAAAGACACTTTTTTTTTTTAAAGCAAAAAACGGGAAGCATATATTAAAACGAAGCAAAAGAGTTTACAAAATAAGTGGCTGCCACGGGCTCCAAAACCGAACACGTCGAGGAAAGTGTTCCCTTGGCAGCCAGGGTATGAGCCTCAAAATTAAAGGATCTATTAACATAACAAAACCTAAATGCCAGAAAGCGAGAAGCAAGCCCAATCAAATATGGGGCAAGGGTAAGGGCTTCCCAGGAAAGGTCGTCTGATCCTGTCTCAAAAGCTTTTACCAGCCGGGCGCAGTCCGTAAGAATCATGACTCGCTCAAGGTTAAAACCGAGGCTTGCCTCCATGCCTCGAATTACTGAGATCGCCTCCGCCTCTTCGGGGTCCTCCGCTCGTGAAGAGTCGAAACCTGCACCAATAATAGACAGAGAGTGAGTTTTGATCACAAAACCCGATCCCCCCCCCCCCCCCCCCCCCCCGAGAAATTTTGTTGGCCCAGGCACCGTCCACCATGATGAGGTGCCATCCTTCGCCTACCCTTGGCGGAGGGATGGGGTGTTGACTGGTGCTGGGGTGGATAGAGAGGGTGGGGTGGCAGAGGTAGGATTTGTCCCTGTTCATAAAAGCAGAAGGGTTAGGAACACAATTATTGAAAAGAAAGTCGTTTCTACTAGTCCAGATGACGTAACAAATAGAA
The DNA here is from genome assembly GCA_014058105.1 of Kingdonia uniflora. Taxonomy (NCBI): domain Eukaryota; kingdom Viridiplantae; phylum Streptophyta; class Magnoliopsida; order Ranunculales; family Circaeasteraceae; genus Kingdonia; species Kingdonia uniflora. The sequence goes on from JACGCM010002485.1 coordinate 23,601, forward strand.
TTAACGATTCCCCAGATTGAGGGATCCGGAGTACCAGTGGTTCGTTGATCAAGCTTAAGCATAAGAGAGTAAAGAGAGTCAGTAAACGACCATAAGTTGAAATTTAAAGTGGGGTCAAAAGAATACCAGAAAGCTCAGACTTTTCTACAGAAGAACAAAGCATGCGTAGTAGATTTTACAATGAGGATGTCATTCGTCTCTTTACGCCATCTCAGGGTGTCCTTGGAGGTAAAAATGTTAAGGGGGATAAGGAGGATGGCCTCAGCTATGTCTTAATGGAAGAGGGATCGGATGAGAGATTCTTTCCATTGACGTTGAGTATAGTAAATGAGGTCAGCCACTTTAGAGAAGGGTCTAAGGAGAGGGGTGGGTCCACAAGGCCGCCCAAACGGAATGGAAGGAATCTACGGTTCCAGCCAGCAGTCGACACTTTGGCCGTCACCTATGTGCCAAATAAGGTATGGCCAAATCCTATTTTTGGCTGCTATAATACCTTTCCAGATCTACGAGTCGGTGGGATTAGGAGTGTTAATCATGATAGAAGCATGCGGAGAGTATCGTTTCACCAGATTGTGGGCCCAGAGCTTATCAGATTCTTTGAGAACCCGCCAAAAGAGCTTGGCCCGGAGGGCTTGGTTGTGCGAAGTGGCGGTCCGGATACCAAGTCCTCCTAGTTTGATAGGCCGACAAATGTTTTTCCAGCTGATAAGAGAGGCCTTGCGCTTTCCATCGGCATTAGAGCCCCAAAATAAATGAGAAATGATGGAGTCGAGATTTTTGCAAATCTTGAGAGAATAAGGAAAGACCGACATGTGGAACGAGGGGATGGCTGAATTAACAGCTTTGATGAGCCTGAGACAAGCGGCTTGGGAGAGGTTTTTGGCTTTCCAGCCCCCAATCCTTTCTGAAACACGGGTGATAATATCCTGAAAATTCAAGCTTTTGTTACGGTCGAAAAATAGAGGGCACCTATGTATTTGTCCCCGCCCCTGTCTTTTTTGATATAGAGGATGCGTTGGATAAGCTTTTGGTGGTGGTGGTGGCAATTATGGCTAAAAAGGATGCAGGATTTTTTGAGGTTAATCTCTTGCCCCGACAAGTTCTTAAACATATTCAGAGCGTCCTTGAGCGTGCCAGCTTCGGAGAGGTTCGCTTTATAGAAGATGAAGCAGTCATCAGCAAACAGAAGATGAGAAATCGGGGTGCTGCCTCTTGCCGTCTTTATACCATGAAGCTCCCCCTTAGTTTTCGCTTGAAGGATGATCCGAGAAAGGACATTCGTACATATGAGAAAGAGGAAGGGGGAAAGGGGGTCTCCTTGTCTAAGGTCACGCTCCGGTTTGTGGAAACCGAACGGTGAACCATTCAGATTAAAAGAGAGGGTTGTGGTGGAGATGCATTAATGGATCCAGTTGTACCACTTTTCGCTGAAACCCATGCCTCTCAGAGTGCCAATAAGGAAATCCCATTCAATCCGGTCAAAAGCTTTGCTTAGGTCTAATTTTATAGCCATACTTCCGTTAGCCCCTTTTTTCTTCTTGAGCGATCTAAGGATCGCCTGAGCCATGATGATGTTGTCGAAGATTTGTCTCCCTGGAACGAAAGCATTCTGGGTTGGGGAGATAATCTTGTCCAGCAGGGGCTTGAGCCTACTCGTCATAATTTTAGTAATGATTTTGAATTTGACGTTGCAAAGGCTGATAGGTCTGAAGTGATCGGAGGTGGTCAGGGTTTTTCTTTTAGGGATAAGAGTGATATTCGTGTGGTTATACTCAGTCAGGAGATGGCCCGTTTGGAAGAAAGAGAGAGTGGCTTTGAACAAATTGTCCTTTATGATTTCTCAAGATTTTTGGTAGAAAAGAGGGGTGAATCCGTCCGGGCCCGGGGATTTGTGAGGGTTCATAGAGAAAAGGGTTTCGCGGACTTCTTCCATCGTAAGAGCCGCCGTGAGGGAGGCGTTGTCCGTTTGCGTGATAAGCTTCTGCATAATGTTAAGCGTGGAGATCTTGAGCGTGGGTTTTGAAGACATAAAAAGATTCTGGTAGAAACTCAGAAACGTATTGCCGATGTCATTTATATCTCGAGCCCAATAGCCATCGGTCTTGCAAATTTTAAGGATGGTATTCTTTCTTCTGCGGCAGATAGTGGAAATGTGGAAAAAATGGGTGTTGCGGCCCCCTTCTTTAAGCCAGGTCTCTCTGGATTTGTCTCTCCAAAGGGTCTCCTCTTGCTCAGGGTATGCTCCAGAGAGAGCAGAAGTTAACGCTCAAGGATGGTGTTATGCTCAGTGGGGACCTCTTTCTGAACTTGGCAAATCCGGTCGCGGAGCTGCTGTATAATATTCAGCGTGAGGTTGAAAACAGCCCGGTTCCAAGCGCTCAGCTCTTTTTTAGTATGACAAAGCTTCTTACAGAGGCGGAGGGGACGCGAGATAGCTTGATCCACTTGCCATGCATTCTTAATGATATTGGGGAAATCTTTGTGCTTAGTCCAGATAGATTGGAAGTGAAATTGCTTGGGGAGCTGATGGTGGACTGGAGTGGTGTTGAGGATAATGGGACCATGATCCGATCCAAAAATGGGTAAGTTTAGGATATTAGTATCCCGAAAGAGCGTTCTCCACGTGTCAGAGGCCAGAGCTCGGTCATGCCTGAGCTTCGTGAGGTCAGGCCCCTTATGCTTGTTCAACCAAGAAAAAGGGACGCCTGAGGAACCCAGGTCGATCATGGAAGAATTAAAGATGAAATCAGCCAGGGGGTTGGGAGTGGAGTGATCAAAAGGAATCCGCCCGAATTTCTCATCTCCCGAAACAATCCCATTAAGGTCGCCTATAATGAGCCAATGGATATGGATATATTGGGCCAGAGTATAAATAGAATCCCAGTAGAGTCCCCGTTGAGTATGGTCAGAGGGGTGAAAGAGCACATCCAGTGGGTCAGAGGGGTGTCAGTGTTTTCGTGAGGCGAGACGATCAGGGCGTCGATGCCCCTTTGGGAGGAGGAGAGGATCGCGATGTCGATGTCTTTATGCCAGCCAGCCAGAGACCGCCTCCATGGGTTGTAGTGGCAGCCACACAGTAAGAGTGGGCGTAACCTAGTTTGGAGTATTTACGAAAGGAATCAGCGTCTGAGGTCTTCGTCTCAGAAAGAAAAAGGATGTCAGAGTCGTGTTTTTTTTTTTTTATGTTAAGGAGTTCGCGCAAGGTAGAGGGCTTTCCGCTCTCCCTGCAGTTCCATGAGTAAACAATCATTGTAAATCGAGGGCCGGTGTCGGGCCCGCTTTCGAGCGTTGGATGAGGGTAGATTGAAACAACTTGTTAGTGTTTTTTTTTTTTTTTTTTTTTTTTGGGGGGGGGGGGGGGGGGGGAGGCGATTGTCGTGTTAGGGGGTTTCTTGCTGAGTGTGAGGTTGTGATGATTTAAGTGGGTCCGTTTGTGCCTTAAGCCGGAAAAAGGTACGAGGAGGGACCCCCCGAAAAGCCCGGGAGAAATGAGGAGTTTTTGAATTTGTTGAACGAAACAATGGCGAAAGTCGGGGGTCCTAGGTTTGGAGGTCTCCTTATACTGGGTATGGTGGTCAAAAGCCATCCTACTTGGGTGTTTCGACGTGACGGGAGTGAAACTCCGTTGGTAGAAATAGGCTCGCTGTCTGGTATTCCCTGACAGCTGGTACCAAGTAGTTATGATCTTTTTCTTAAGCTCGTGGGGGTCTAGATAATCTGGGTATCTAAGCGGGTGTGGTGTCGCTTGGCTAGTTGTGGATCTACGAAACGCAGCGGTTTTGAGGTGCGTGTGAGTCTGGGATTAGGGACTTTTATAAGAGGTCAAGTGTGTTCTATTGCGAGTGTATCTGCGAGGGTCGTGAGTAAATTTAAAGTTTCGGTCAGCGGCGTGTTTAAAGCACCACCTTTCAAATCTAGCGCAACTAGAAGTATATAACATCGGGCTAACAAATTTAATATCAAAGCAGGTTTGAGAAGAAAGGAATATAAAGTGCGTGTGTGCCGGTGTTGACAAGGCACATACCTTGGCGGGGTAGGGGAGTCCCCGGAGTCGTCGTCAAGGACACTTGATCCTCAACTGATGATGCTCTAACATGTTCTCATAAGTTTTAATTAGTTCACCAACATAGGCAAAAGGAGAAACATGTGTAAGAACTAATTTTCGAGGAAACTCCCTAAGTTTTTATCAAAGAGTTGTTTATTTGCATCGACCAGGCCGAGTTTTGTTTCCTAGTCGTAAAATTGTAAATGTAATCGATGTCGGGTACAACTCAACATCTACATTGCAACTTATCCCAATGAGTCAAATATGGCAAGTCCCAACCATACAATGTGCCTAATTATTTGTTATAATGGATTCCACAAGTGGGTTTAAGCTAAAATTAATTACGATTTTCGAAGCCATTATCTTATCACTAAAAATAATGATAATTAACTGTACTTAGGTATGATAGAGATAGCTTTATTAATTGAAATCATATAGTTTAATAATTTAATTATTAAAAATCCCATATTAAGGACATCATTATTGGAAGATAATACTAATTAATTAATGATGATTTAATTTGGAATCTCAACAAAAAAACATTAAACAGCTATGTCAATATCAATGGCTTTTGGATGATAGTTTATTCAATTTTAATTTGTCCTCATATGATAAATTGAAATTCTCAAATAACAAAATGCATTTACTCTCGTTGTATTATTCACAATACGGATCGTATAACAAGTTATACGATTGTTTGTTACATGTTTTATTAATACATGTTTTACACATTGTATGCGCAAGGCCGACTGTGTTGACGTAACATGACTTTGGTTGTGTTCAGTGTAAAAAAGTTACAACAAAAGCGTTTTATGAGTTATTATCTATTTATTTTTTTCAAATTTGGCTATGTGATTCAGGGGGCGGCCTTGGGCTTATGCCCGTCGTTGAATTCCCAAGAGAAATTGTTTGAGATGAGAGTGATATTTCAAATTCTCAGGATGAGAGAAATAAAAAGATGAATGTTGGATGATGAGAGGACAAGAGTAGGGCAAGAACAGCTGGCTAAGTCTCGCTAGATCCGAGTAATGGCCCCCACTCTTCACGTGACATTCACGTCCCTTCTTTTATACGTAGAACTCAAACAATGACACGTAGCTCTTACAAATCACAGTGGATACGCGGCATTACCTCAACCAGGACCACATCTCTTTTCGTGATACAGGTGAACATAACGTCCGCGTCGCGACAAACTTGCAATGAGACAAACAATCGTTCGCTCTCACACTAAAATTACGTCAATTTACAATGTTAACCTCGCTCTCTTTTGTCCTCTTTCTAGGGTCATTTCAAAATTTCTTTAATAATAAAAGTGTAATTAGTTTCAACTTGCAAAAAACAAAGATAGGTGCAACTCTAATGACCCCATTCCCAATTCATTAATGTTATGTAATCTTATATATGGAAGACTTTTTTTAAGAAGAAAACTTAATACTCCGCTACGTCGACCTCACCATCTCACTATTTAGTCAATGAAACAACCTACGTCTGTAACCGTGTCCCGTACATTGCTTATATACGTTAGTTTTAAGTCAGACGTTGTTTGAAAAGTCGTCGCAAACGTTAAAAAATTGTCAATCAGATACCAAACACATCGTATTAGAGAAATTGACGAACAATTACATACAAAATTTGTTATCAGAAAGTAAACTATTTTCATAGTTTTTCCTACAATTCCCTTAGACAAACACGGATTTGAATTCAAATAATGTTTGATACGTTGATGAGATTATATCACCCATACAATCCCCCTTATCCTATTTGGATATACTCTAATGATTCTCCTATTTAGAGCAGTAATAGGATAAAGCAAAAAAATCCACTATTTTATTCCCTCAATATCCGTGGTAGTCTCGTCATTTCCCCAACCTACGTACAAATAGATGTGCAGTGAAAAGAATAGAGAGAGAGAGAGAATGAACCTTATCCATTACTCTCATCCTCTCCCTTTATAAAAGCTCCCAAAACCCACACAAGATCACATAAACTCTCTCCCAAAAAC
>JACGCM010000591.1:0-32940 GCA_014058105.1 Kingdonia uniflora
ACCATTTTGAACATAGAAGAATATTGGGGAGACCTAATTATTACTTCTAAAAAATATTGAGGTGCTAGAGTTTAAGTTTGATTGGTTGTTTATTGCGTTGGGTTGTTGCTTTTATTTTTAAATGTCATACATGCAAGAATATTGGAATCCTTACAACTCACAATTTAACATCCCGCAACAATCTCAAAATCATTTTTAATCATGGGATAACCAAAATTCTCAATACGTGGAACCTTTCCAATCTTATTCATATATGCAGGCCCATCAGTCCGTCCATTCATCCAATCAGTTTCCACCTGATCCACCCAAACCTTCTTTAGACGATACCCTTGCTCTCTTCATGTAATAATCAGTACAATTTCTGCAATAAATGATGCAATTCCAACATCAGACATTGTTGAATCAAACTTCTACGACCCAATCTATCTCTAGATTAGAGACTCAGATAACTCTATTGTCAGCTACGTGTAGTGAAATAGAGCATGAAAAACTTTTAAGCAATGAAGAAGAACAATCCAAAGTTAAATCCCTTGTGATTTAGAAATGGATGAATTCAAGCGTAATCAAGGAATGTTTTCTCCGTGGGGTGAATGGATACCATATTGTGAGATAAATTTTGAAAATGAATATTTTAAGGATGACGATCCTATGTCACAAGAAGATCTTGAAGAAGCCCTCCAAATTCAACCATCGATCAACCCAATAAATTCATTCGAGGAAACTATGACTGAAACTGAATATTTTTCCCTCTCCTCTAATGATTTTTTCTGACGATGATGATGACGAGATAAAATATGAATATATGGAATCACCGTCTCATTATATGATAATATGAGTGGAATTTGAAGTTGATGATATTTGTACCAAAGTCAAGAAATTGGACATTGCCGAACCTGTTACAGATGTTATCAACTTGTCATTTCCTTCTCAGTCTTCTTATGAGTTACCTCAGCCTTGCCTTAAGCCGCGTCCACCTAACACAAATTGTGATGTTGAAAACTAGTAGGTTGACGACCCTTCTTTACAGGATATACCATTATTATTGGAGGCTTATTCTTTTTTGGTTACTCCTTCACCAACCACACCTATACCTATGCCTACATCTCCATTTCATGAGCATAATGGGGGAACCATGACCATAAATGATTTTGAGGACTTGTACGGAGATAATTCTTGTTGTATTTTTGTTAATGAATGTTTAAATTATTTTGAGGACTCGAATGATCCTGAGATTCGTGAAATGGTATAATCATTAGCATCATAAAATATGTTTCAACTTGGCCATGTCCCTAAGCCAATGAATATCCGCGTCAATGGTCAGGATGAGTCCCTTGAGATAAGTTGCGATTTTAGGCACATAAATTTTAAATGTTTATTAGAGTCAATTGTTCCCTGATCCCCACATTCACAAATATGTTATTTAGTTTTTCTTCTACTAAAAGAAAACATCATTTTGAAAAATTATAATTTTGGGGATGCCTCACAAACTTACGGACTTGCTTTGCCAGAACCGCCTATCACATTTTTTGGAATATCAATGATAACATGGGGGTTTTGAAAATTTTCAAAGAAAATATATTTCCAGGAAAATTGAGTTTTGAATCTAAGACATTTTCGGGGATGAATACTTGTATACTAATCTTTTTATTTACTGCAGCATGTAGTAATCATATGATGTATTGAAAATTCTAAAGGAAAATATGTTCACTGGGTATGTATTTGCTTTATCTTGGAGAAAATGGTTTTTTTGATTTGTTAAAAAAATTCAACTTGGAATCATCAAATGATAGGTAAAGTTTTTAGAAAAAATCTTTTCCATAGAGAATTAGTTTTAAACTATTCCTGATTTTTACATAATATATCTGCCCAATTAAGGGCTAATATTGGAAGAGAATTTGCAACCAGGATAGTACATCACCTTTTTATCTTTGTACCCTTCCAGTCATATTAAAATTTTTAAGTTTGGGGGTACATTCGTTTGGCTGAAGACAGTAACTTAGCGCTTCTTGGGAGGCAACCCATGACACATTCAGTTGAGAAATTCTTATTTTTATTCCACCATTTTTTATGCTCTCAAACATTGAGGGCAATGTTTCATTTAAGTTTGGGGGTAGGAAACCATTTCTTTGAATGTTTTTTGGAGAAAAGTGAAATAATGACACTTTGACAATTTATGATATATTTTTGACAAATTTTCAAACACTTAAACTGATTTTACCTTGACATAAATATTATGGAAAAATCTAAAATTTGAAATTGTACCAAGTATACACAAGAATATTTTGTAATATCTTAAGCTAGATATACTATTTTTTTATTAGTGACTAATTCAAGTTAACTCGGCATATTTTGGAAACGTTCACTTTACTGTAGTTTTGCAATTATTGCCTTCAATAGATTTTTTCTCAGTATAAGGGAAATTTAGCATTTATGTTAGGAATAGTTTGCTTCAAGGGAGACAACTGCTTAAGAATAAGTTCATTCCTAGGATAAAAAATAAAAATAAGCCAAATGTGCTCTAAAAACTTTTACGCTGCAAGGCTACTCGCATGATTAAGAACTGAAAGAGGAAATTTTTTCACCAATCTCGAGTTTGACCAGGATCTATGTGAAATGAGCATAAGAAAATGTTACTTGTGAGAATCCTGAGTCCAGGTCATGATAGGGCACCACACCCTGGCAACCTTCCCCAACTGGCAGGGATTGTCGGCCAAAAGCTCTTTGATACGGAGGTTTCACTAAGAAACAAAGTTCTTAAAAGAAAAGGCTTACAAAAGGAAAGAAAAAAGTAAAATTCTAGGAAGAAGAATTGACTAAGGCACTTATCGAATTGACCGTTGAATTTATTCCAGTGAGAACTAGACTACCAAAAATTGAGTAAATTATTCTAGACAACGTATTAGGTGATTAAACTATTTTCATTATACACTCAAATATAGCTAAAGCAAAATACTTGAATCTCTTTCTAATCTTGAAGTAGTACCTCTAGTTTCGGATAAGCTTAAAATATTTTTTGATATACTTGGGAAAATATCAAGTTTAAGGATTTTTTCATTGGTATATTTTTGTCACAACTAAGAAAGGATAAGTTCACAGGAAATGAGTCATATGTATTCTAGAATTTCTTAAAATGTCATTATTGACTTTTGTGGGTAAAGTCACTGCAAACCCTCACGAGACAACACTCGTCTACCAGGCTAAACCTGAGGATTTAACAACATGTTGCATATGCTAAATGCAACCGCGTGACATGTGAAAATGGTTTTTGCTTACTTTTGCTCGAGGATTAGCAAAATATAAGTTTGCGGTTATTTGATAGACACGTAATATTTACGTGTACAACTCCTAAATTTATATCTTCCTAGTCATTTATTAAATAAATATAATACAAATAGTGTTTTTGTTTGTATTTACAGAAATCGATCACATGATAAACAAGTCGTATATTTTTCTGATTTTTAACGAAGAACAAGGGTGATGCACTCCAACAATGACTCTCATTTGAAGTTGTCAATCAAAGGCCCATGCATGGAAGCCCATTGAAGAGAATTAGATATAGATGTTATTCTCATGAGTTATAATATTTATGCATGATTTTAGGCATTTCTTAGTGGATTTCATATTAATGGTGATATTTAGTAACCCTTCCTATACTCTATAAATAGGAGGGGAATTCCACCCATGAGGGATCATCTTGAAGAGTGTAAATATTTAGGTTTAATAAGCAATAAAGTTTGTATTCTTCTCTTTTTCTTGTCTTTTACTTTTATCGTAATAATAGCAGTATGGCAATGATCAAAGGGATGAGTAGCTAATCTTCTTAGCCAAGGCTTGAGGAAGCTCTACCCAATATAGCCTTAGTGTAGATTGTGTAGCTTAGTTAGAGTAATTACTATATCTTTATCCTGGAATATTGCATATTCGTATTCCTTCATCCTATGCTTGACCATAACTAGGATTAGAAGGAATAATAAATCTATGTAACCATCTTGTTGGACCATAACAAGATAGGTTAGGAACATGGAGAAGAGAACATAATCCATAGTTATCAACCAGACCATAGTTGAGTAAGTTGGCTTATGGGTAGTTCCCAATTACTAAATCTCTTGTATCTTTTAATGTATTGCATATGCCTGACCAAAGATATGCGATACGGGAACTCATAATTTACTTTAATTATTTATGTTATCTAAATGGCTACAAAGGGTAGAGTGGAATCGATGCCTTGGTTTCCACTCCAATTTATCTTGTAATTTATTTCGTTATTCTTTTTATTTCAAAACTTACACAAACTCGTTGTTATTGGATAAAACTAGTAGCTCGAAGTATAATTTGGATCACAAGTCTTTTGGGATATGACCCCGCTTAGCCTTATACTTAATGGTACACCGTGCATTTGTGGGTCTTTTAAGACGTCGGTTTATAATTGATCATCCACCCTCTTCTTGAATCTCTTCATTTAAACATGGGTTGTCCGAACTCCAAGCCTTTGGAAGCTAACGCCTTTGCCTACCCTACCAACCAAATCACTGATGTTAATCCTATTATTAAACTAAATAATTAGACTAATGTCAGTCTTCAAACGATGGGAAACCAGTTGGATCGTATCGAAGATCATATCCAACGGACTAGTAATACCAATATTGATATAGCCAGTACATCCTATAGTACACATAATGTTGATATTAAACCTGCATTCCTCGTCAATCTCTTTAAGCTTTCAGATTCCCAGGATTATTAGTTTGTTGACCTTTTGGTTAAAAGAATTAAACAGCTTAGTGCTAATACTTTGGAATAAACTTCTACATCCGAAGCAACCTCTGATAATCAATCCAAAAGTTACATCAAACAGCTGAAGCCAGTTTTCATAAAATTGAATATGAACTATCCCAACTAAGAACATATTATAAAAGACCTACCCTCAGGATCTTTTATTTGAAGATGATTTTCTTCAAAACCAGATGTTTTATAATGGACGCACCATGTATGAATGGAATATTTATGGTTTATCAGAATACCTAATTTATGAAATTATTCATAAAATGCTTATGTATGCCTGTATCTGTAAAACTGCTGGCAATGAAGACGACAACGTCGTCAAATTTATTGTCAATGGATTCATAGGCAGTATTAAAGGATGGTGGGATAATGTTATCACTTATGATCAGAAAATAGAAATTTTTGGAGTTATAAAAATAGAAGGATCAAGTACTAACCCTGTCAAAGATGCTGTTTATACCCTTGTTCAAACAATCCTTTTACATTTTGTGGGACTCTCCCCACAAAGACATGAAAGGAATACTTTTATAAAACCTTAGATGTCCTTCTTTCATCCATTTTAAATTGTATAAGGATGTTTATATCTGTAAGGTTATGTAGTGCATTGATGCTAATGCAGTACATTGGAAAACCATATTCATTGATGGTCTTCTACCATTATTTACTGCTAAAGTTTGTTAGAAGCTCAAAGATCAGTATGATGGTAATTATATACCTTACCCTAACCATAACTATGAATTAGTATCTATACCCAGGTAGGTCTGAGAATCTGTAACGAACTCAAACTACAGTATCAGCTTAAAAAGCAAAATTTAACAGGGAAAAAAGAGATTGGCGAATTTTGTCACCAATTTCCTTATGACCTTCTTGTTACCTATCCTAGCAAACGCCACCTACATAACAAACAGCAGTCTCATCACTAGAGAAAATGTCATCACAGCAAAAATAAGGACCAACAGGATTCTTATTACCAAAACCATAGAAAACGCAAAAACCATGAACCTCATATCAGATCTTCCAAACCAACTGAAACCCGCACTTGCTATAAGTGAGGTAAGCAAGGACACTTGGCCAACAAGTGTGCCACCAAACGTAAACTACAAGAACTTTACATAGATGAAGGATTAAAACTTTATCTTAGTAAACTCTTGCTCAACACCACTTCTGAAGACAATTTTTCTGCTGAAGAAGACGCAGTCAACCACATTGGCCACAATATTTTCTCTTCAACAGACGAAACACCCTGTGACAAATGTTCAGGATCTAATCCTCCGGATTACTGGAAAGCCATTGTAGAAATAAATGGTTTACAGTTTAATACCTTAACCACAAACCAAAGCAAACTGATATCCATTATTGGTAAAATCCCTGATTCAGAAATTAGAACTCAAATTTTATATCTTTGTATCCAACGGCTGGTTCAGGATAATCTAAAACCCAACATATCACCTAAACTCCCAACAGATAATTATTATAACTTCCAGGATGTCCTCAGAAGATTAGAGGCTTCTAAACCTATCACCATTTAAGAATTAAATCAAGAAATTAATCACTTGAAATCTGCAATTATCAATATCAACCTTTCCCTCAAGAAGTATGATATTACTTTTGAACCAAAGTTACAACGACCCATCCTAACAGATTCTTCTGGTAGTCCACATAATGAATAAAGAGATAACTCTCATCTGCATCTTCTTCACAAATTATCATCCCTATAATGGTATATTCAAATAACTCTGATTATCCAACATGAATACACCATCCATGGTATTGCCTTAGTCGATAGTGAGGCTTATTTAAACTGTATTCAAGAAAGCCTTGTTCCTACCAAGTATTTTAAAAAAACTACTTAATCTCTTACCTCTGCCAGTGGTACGAGAATGAAAAGTCAATATAAAATTTCGCAAGTTTCTATCTGTAATAACAACCAGAATATTCCTTCTGTATTTCTTTGCGTAAGCAATTTACAATAACAAATTATTTTTGAAGCTCACTTTCTCAATCTTATTATGCCTTTGCATAGTATTACTCCAATAGGAATAATTGGTACTTATCAGGGTCACAATATTATTTTTGACTTTATTGATAACTATCAGTCTTTTTTAGGAATAAAACTTCTTCAGCTTAGATCCGACCCTATCAGAAATATGGTAGATAGTCTACCCACTACAGAGCCCCATACAGTTTTACTACATAAATCTCAACTGGATAATAACCGAATTATTTTTCCAATTGAACAGTCTCATACTAAATCAATTCTGCATAACATGGATAAGAAGACTGGTCTTATCAGCCGTACTATTTCCTTTACAAACAACAGTAATTTTTCTATGAAAATGACAGCTTTAGCTCATTTCATAAAAAATTCTGAACACCCTCTATATTCCAATAAAGGCATACATCATTCTTGGACTCACTACAGGAATCGTGGAACCTCTTTGAGTAAACTGAATACTAAATCAACAAAGTAGCATCATCTGGCTTACAATAACTATAAATCCAATGACTCGTTGGTTGTAACCGATCTTACTCAAGGAAACAGTAAGATTAGTCCAGAGCAGACGGCTCCTGGTAAAGACACATCAAACCTGTTGATACCTGTCAGTTTGGTAAAAACTGAACGTTCGATTAAAACTTCGGACATCATTCATCATCTTGAAATTTCTGCTATATACAAATCCGAATTAACCTTGGCCAACTGGGAAGCCCGTAGTAAAGATCTTTATTCTAATACTCCCCCTCCAGGATCCTCCCAAAAATCTATCAATTTTTATGGTAGTCCAGGATACCTAATCAGAAGCACCCATCCCCAGCCTGATAAACTATGGCTTTTTGAAAATGGGTTTATTACAGTCTTGGAAGTCACTTGTCTTCAAGAACTCCAAGAATCCCCCCCCCTTCTCTATTATGCAATTGCTAACCTTAGCATAATTTTTTTCTCCCATGGAAGAATTTACCTGGACATTAACATTATTCCTCCTGAATGGGTTAATTCACCGAACAAGAACTATTATTACCCTAGTCTCCACTGGATAAATATTATTACTCATTCTCCTATTCCTCCAGACCACTTTCCTGAATCACTCCTCAACAAATACCCTGATTCTAGAAGATACAGGAATAACCCAACTAGCAGAGCTTATGCTCCTGCAACCTTTAAAATGTTCCAACCATGGAACACTCGCCACCAGATTTATGCAGAAGGCACCTTTATATGTGTTATTTCAGACCCTCCAATGGTTACTTCCTACATAACATTATTCAGCTACAAATGCCACTCATCCTGGAATGTCCCAAACATGAAGAAGAAGCCAAACTATCCGCCCAGTACAAACTACCCCTTTTTTCCTATTTCAGCTCCAATCAGGACTTGCCTTCCGAAACCTCTCCAGATCCTTTTCCCCATCCTAAACAAACATGGTGGAATGTTCTCGACCATGATGACTGACAAGGGAAGCTCATTTCCATTTACAACAGTAATTCAGCACTCAGAATGTCGACGCAAGCCGTAACCATCAACTTCCTTATTTTGTGGACCCCAAGCACAATTCTCCAAAGGAATCGCACTCTGAACATACTATGAATGTTTCTACTATATTTCCAAAAGTTAAAAAGCAGTGGGACCGACCACTTTGCAGGACCAACCAACCACTTTGTGGGACCCACCGACCACTTTGTGGGACCTGAAGACCACTTACCTTCCACCAAGACAACTCCAAGCTGGAGAGCATTACGAACTTTAAACCATTTGGAATCCATCCTCGTCTATATAAGGAGCCAGAGAGCTCATTTCTATGTACGCTTTATTTTGCACTTTCATTTCACTCTTTAATTTTCCAGTTAGAAAAAAAAAAACCTTCATAGAAAGGATTTTGTGCATCTGTACATCTTCATCCATCCTATGTAAGTACTACTACTTTATTTAAATAAAAGTTTTAAAGTTTGTACATCTGTATATCTGAATGTATTAGACTGTTCCCACGATACTTTCCAGAGATGACTAAATTAAAGGAATTTGCTTGGTTATGACTTCTATTTTGGCAGCGAAAATTAAATCATTTGAAATGGCAAGCAAGGGCTTCTTCATCTAGGTTAATGACTGAAGTTGCCGGTGGAGAAATTTTTTGTTCCCACAGAATGTTTAAACCATGATTTTTTTATCTATTTGTTCTAGGTTGGTCATACAAGTATACGAGTCTATGTTTATTAAGTTTTAGATGAACAATGAATTTGATACAAATTATCTCGCGGAAGCCAAGAGATTGATGATGGAAAAATTAAACTAACAAAAATCAAATATTAATTCATTAAATTTCTTTACTAAACTTAGCCTAAAACAAACTTAACTCAAACAACCTAAAAAAAAAAATTTATGCAAATTATCTCGCGGAAGTCAAGAGATTGAAGATGCAAAAATTAAACTAACATAAATCAAATATTAATTTATTAATTTTTTTTTCTAAACTTAACCTAAACAAACTCAACTCAAACAACCTAAGAAAACAACAGTAATATATATATATATATATATAAAAATAAAAGAGATGGATCTTATCAAAACGGCTAATTTAAACAAAAATAAAGAAACTTGAAATAAACTGGAACATAAATTAAACTAACCCAGAGTATGACACTAAGGTCCGTCTAATGCCACTTAGACACCTCAATAGAGTATGTGTATAGGGATTGTGAATACTTATAAACAAGCAATATAAAAAAACTTTAGAAATTTATTGAGATAAAGTAGTACTACTTACAGAGGATGGATGAAGATGTACAGTGGATGGGGGTGGTAGCTTACAAACTTACAAACTTAGAACTTAGCTTACAAACTTGGAAACTGGAAAATTAAAGAGTAAAAATGAAAGCGTGTATAGAAATGAGCTCTCTGGCTCCTTATATAGACGAGGATGGATTTCAAATGGTTTGAAGTTCGTAATGCTGTCCAACTTAGAGTTATCTGGTAGAAGATAAGGTAAGTGGTCTTCGGGTCCTACAAGGTAAGTGGTCTTCAGGTCCCACAAAGTGGTTTTTGGTCCCACAAAGTGGTCGGTTGGTCCCCACAAAGTGGTTGGTAGGTCTCACAAAATGGTTGGTAGGTCCCACAAAGGGTTCGGCAGGTCCTACAAAGTGGTCAGTCCCATTGCTTTGACCTTTTGGAAAATAAAGTTGGTGGAGGCATTTGTAGTACGTTCTGAATGTGATTCCTTCCGAGAAGTGTTCTATAGGTCCCACAGAGTAGAAAAAACTGATGATTAATGCTTGTGTCGATATTCTGAGTACGGGGGCATACTGAGTGCGGTATTACTGCTGTGAATGGGGAATGACCTATCGTCAATTAAAGCAATTAAGGCGGTTGTAAGGAAAGTGTTGTTGGAGTGTCGGTGCTCGTGACTTTGGCTTTTCCTTTTACTGTAGTCTTGAGTTACTATTCTTGAACTTCGATCATGGCCTCCCAGTAGTCCTCCATAGTAGCTTCTAAAGATTTTACAGAGGTTATATCTTCGCCGATATATGGGTTTTGGCTTTCTCCTGGTTGGCAATATTGCTGATTGTAGTTGTCGTCGGGTAAGGTGGATGCATGTGATGGCCTGACTGCCTGAGATTTTGTGGCTGCTACAAACTGGTCCTTCAAAGTCTGTTGAACCTTGACTTGGCGTTCTTCTGGGGCCAAATGTGGATATCGATCCTTAATTGAATCCATTAAAAGTTGTAAGACATTAGTCGAAGAGGCTAGTATACCGACTACTTTCTGATTTTCTGTTTTAGAAGATAAAACATACTCTTCAGTTGCTTTGTTGACTAATACAACAACACGCTTAGTTTCAAACCCATTCCACCATATATAAAAGAAGGTGTGTTGGAGAATGGGGAGTTTCAGATCATCAAAATATGTTTCGAGGTCCCATTTCCAAATCCATGTGATATAGAATTCTGTAAAATACCATAAGGTATTTTTGCCGATAGATGGATTGGTAACATTTTTTTCCTTTGAGCTTTGGATGAAACTCATACCAAAGGGTAAAGGGATCCTGAAGGGCTTTCGGAAGAACATCAAAGTCGGGTCCCATTTTTCCCTACCAATTGAGGAACTAAGTGGGGAAACCAGATCTTTTGATAATATTCGGATTGAGGCAGAAAAACCAAGTATGTTTTCTGACAGGGTTTCGATAGTAAAAAGTATAATGACAGGCTTGAATATAATCCCAATAGTTATATTGCTGGCCATTCAGTTTAAAAGACCTAGATTTAGTAGGATCTAGTCCCCATTCGGATAGGTACAGGACCCTAGTAACATTACACTTAGAATGTGTTATAGAACTTTTTAGATCTTTTGGATTGATATGATGGTGTTCAAGTTGAACAGATGCAGTTTCTATTAACATGGCCTCATAGACATATCGATAACGGCCCTCTTAGACCATATAATTATGATTTGCAAAAATAACGTTCTTTGAGACCCTAAGCATCTTGATGGAGTTTAAGGTCATCAAAAGAAAGTGTTAACATGCTTTCTTTAACCAGTGTTTTCTGGTGGTAAATAATGTCCTTCTTAAGGGCATCTCTAATAGTTTTCTTGGGTTCCTGATTACTGTTAGGAGGAAGCTTCCGATTTGGATTCTTTTTTCTATTGTTGTGACCCCAGCCTTATTCATGAGGTTTCATGATCGGCTTTTTCCTGTAGAAATTCCCTGGTATGAAAATCAGGGAGAGAATTTTAATTGCTTTTAATATACTCAATTGAGAAATCAAAAGCAGATAGTTCAGATTGCCATCGGGCAAATATCTGTTTAGATACAAGATTTTTAACATATTTTTGAATGATGTCTTTAGCTGAGCTGCAATCAATTCTTAGTAAAAAGGGTTGATTTAATAAGTCATCCTGAAATTTAGAAATGCCTTTATCTATAGAAAGCATTCATTTTAATAGTGGAATAGTTCTTTTGAGCCGTTTTCCATTTGCCAGATGTAAAACGAAGTAATTCTTCTTTTGAGGAAGAAGGATTTCTTTGTTTTAATATTCCATCAAAACCCAAGTCAGAGGCATCGATTTCTGCAATCTTTAGCCAGTGAGGGTTGGCAAGACCTAAGCAAAGGAGTTGTTTAACATATAATTTGATACGTTGAACAACTTGTGTATGTTCAGAAGTCCAGGGTGTAGGAGTCTTAGTGAGTCTATTGTATAATATCGCGCTATCCTGGGTAAGATTCTGATAGTAGTCTGTAATGTAATTGAGACTACCAAAAAATCTTTATAATTGGGTTTCTCTCTTATTTCGTCTGGAAATTTGGAGGCAAACTCAATGCTTCTGTTAATAGGGATTATTTGTCCTTTTGAAATGTTATGTCTTAAGAATCTAAATGTTAATTGAAATAGTTTGATTTTAGGGGAAGATAAGACCAAACCATTGCGACGGATAACATCCTTAAGGATTTAAAGGTGTTTAAAGTGCTGATCAAGCGTGGTAGAAAATAAGATAATATTATCAATATAGACAATACAGAAGTCAGAATAGGGCATCAAAATATCATTAATAATATTTTGAAATTCGGATGGGGCATTTTTTAAGCCAAAATACATGACATTCCATTCATAATGGCCAAATGGTATTGTAAATGTAGTTTTATATTGGCAAATCTGAATTTCCCAATATCCTAATTTTAAGTCGAATTTGGAGAAGATAATAGCATTATAAAGACGATTCAAAAGGTCTTTTTTTATTGGAAATTGGGTAACGAATCCATTTGAGAGAGTCGTTGAGAGGCTTATAGTTGACTACAAGCCGGGGAATACCTCTTTTTTTCTCAGGATTCTTGTTAACATAGAAGGCTGTGCAGTTCCAAGGAGAATAATTTTTACGGATAAGGTTTTTATCAAGAAGATCCTGGATTTCTTTCTTACAAAATATATGATATTTAGAATTCATCTGACTGGGCCTAGCTTTAGTAGGTATTTGGGTTTTGTCATCAAAATCCAGTTTGTATGGTAGGGAAATAACATGTCGCTTTCGGTCCCAGAAAGCATTAGGAATGTTGCTACAGACTTCATTAATGAATTGCTGCTCAATAGTCTTAACTCTAATTTTGATCTCAGAGGACTGAAGTTTGTGGGAAATGTCCATGATGTGACATTCTTCTTGAAGGAAATTCAGATGGTTTATTTTGGAATCAATTATAGTTTTAAATTCATTAATGCTCCTGGTTTCAGGATCTCTAATAAATTCAAAGCTAATTTCTTGGCCTTGATAATTACACCACATCCCTTCTGATCAACCTTATGTAAAGACATAAGGAAACTGGGGAAAGGAGTGCCAAGAATGATTTGCTATTGAGGGTTGCAAATCTAAAGTAAGGTAGAAGGAATGCAAACACCTTTATTACAGATAAAAGCTTCTAGAGTTTATACCGGATTTGCATCCTGTTACCACTAGCAGAGGTAAGAGATTGGATAGTTTTTTCAAAGTAATTGGTAGGAACCAATCCTTCTTGGATACAGTTAAGGTCAGCGCCACTATCCACAAGGGCAATAATATTTTTGATTGTAAATTCATTGTTAATAACAATGGTAACTTGGATATACCATTTCTGAGAAATAATCATTTGAATAGGATTGATATAGAGGTTATCTTCTTCATCCGGATTAAGATGAAAAGGTTTATCTGATTAAATTTTCTATTTTTCCTTAGGAAAGAACTGTAAATGGTTAATGTTAGAACTCGGTGTTTGTTCAGAGATTTTCAAATGTTTAATTTCAGATTTTAAGGTATTGATTTCTGTTCGAAGATTTTGGATAGTGGGAGGCTTTTCAGTGTCCATTTGCTGGAGGATCTCCTGGAAGTTATAATCTTTACCAGGGATGCCAACAAGCTGTGGTTTCGTTCTAGACATTCGGTTATCCTGAAGTATTTGTTGGAGATAGATACTTAGGACTTTAGTTCTATTGTCAGGATTAGGGATTGTATCCACAATAGACAGGAGTTCACTCTGGGTAGCAGTAAGAGTATTAAGTTGGAATCCATTGATGTTATGAATGGCCTTTTAATGATTCTGACGAATGGATTATGAATATTTGTCACAAGTGGTTCTGGTACAGTGATAGAAGTACTGTGTTCAATTTGATTAACTGATTCGGTATGGGGAAAGAGTTGTCTAAACGGTAATTTAGAACCTGCAACACGTTGTAGTTCTTGTTGTCTTGTGGTATACTGGTTAATTAAGTGACCTTGTTGGCCATACTTGTAACAAATACGGGTTACAAGGTTGTTAGAAGCACTGTCATCCTGTTGTTTTTTATGTTTGCATTTTCTATGTTTGTGGTAATAAGGAAACTGGTGATAATACTCCCTAATAGTCTGTTTTCCTGTTAAATGCTACTTTTTAGGTGGATATTCAGATATAACATCTATAGTCCAGTTATAGATGGTGTCTTATGGTCAGAATTTTGATTCTGAAAAGATTCTGTTGTAAATAAAAATTCCTGAGGGTTAGATTTCTTAGAAAAATTTTTGGGATGGTTCGGTTGCATTAGGGTAAGGCTTAATGGTTTGCATGAAGTGTTCAGATTTATTTATAGTGTTAATATTAAACCGCCCGAGACTGCCATTATGAGATTCAACAGACTCAGTATGTTTAATACTATCGTCTTGAAGGTCAACATACTTAGAGTCCTGGGAATCTAAGGGTTGAATATTATTGACCAAAAGGGTAGGTTTAAAGTCAGTAGTATACATGCTAGATGTTGTACTGACTGTATTCTGTTGGGTAACTAGATTGTTAGGGGGAGCCAAGGTTTCTGTGTTAAAAGATGTAGAGCTTATATTTTCTACATGCAGATGGAGAGATTCAGGGGGAGAATAAACATATTCTTCTGTTTAATTTTGATTGTTATTAGAATCTTCTATAATACTGATAATGTTTTGAGGACAAATATACCATGTGGCGAACCAGTCACAAAAGAGTGTGATCTCTTGGTTTCGTTCCATTTCATGATAGTAAATGCCTTCAATAAATTGTAATGTTCTATTGGAAAAGTTTCCAATACCATTTTCTAAAGTCATCATGACTGGAAGTCATAAATTCTTTACTGATTAACTGGCGAATAAGAGAACTAGGGCTAAAATCCATATGTGAAGGATGGATCACATAGATATGTAAATCTCATATAAGAAATTCAGTATGATTATACCACTGGGACTATACCAAGGATGGGGTATTGGTCTCTGGAATATATATATATATATATAAGGAGAAGATTTAGAGACACTCAAAAAAGGAACACTCAACTCTCACTCAAACTGAACCACACATCTCTAGAGATGAGTGGTCTTCATAATAGAGGAGGTGGAAAAGAAAAAACAAATAATATTAGGTGGAAATGAGTTGGTATACACTCTCTCTCTTCAGTGGGAATATATTTTTCTCACTTTTCTCCAGTTTCAAATTTCAAACCAGATCTGACCCCTCTCTATCTTTTTCTTCTCACCAAAAAACTCTCTCTCTCTCTCTCTATATATATATATATATATATATATCTCATAGTAAAGAGCATTAGAAAAATTTTGAGAAATTTAAGAGTATATATCTCTCTCTCACTGTCTCAGTCGAGATGGGCAAATTTTCTCTTAGTCCCGTTAGATTTCACTCAAGAAGCAGCAATTTTTAGTTCAAATGGGTTGGTTTGTGGTTGATTTTACCCTCAATCAAGTCATATATGCCCCTCTACTCTTTCTATATCTCTCTTATCGAAGACCGGTTGCTGGTTATGAACTCTCTTAAATTTTAGTGGTGAAATCAGATTTTAAGATGGGGTGTTTTCGAACTATCGTCTTCTTCGATCAGTCTTTCAAACTACCGCAAAAGAACAATGTCGGGTTCGACAATTATTGTCGGGTTCGATAACATGAGGTTCTTCATTTCTCTGGCAACAAGTCGTAAACAGCAAACAAACATACAAAAATGCATGATAAATCATATAAACAACTCCAAAACATGAAAAATAGACATGAGAGTTTCCTAATATCGATGATTCCAAACTCCATTAAACAAAACTTGTACCTATCTGTGATAGTTGTTCCTCTCTCAGCTTTTGGCTCTTCAAATACATAAGCACATGGTATTGGAGGACAGACTAGCCCAGGGGTCTAAAAATCTAAACTCCAGAGAGCAAAAAACTTGTGATCATACACAATATCATCCCTTCTCTATTAATGCTTTATTGTTTTCAGCACGTCATGTGTTAGTCGATTTCGACAATACTTATGATCGACAATTTACCCATCAATATATTGTCGATTTCGACAATTTACCCATCCATATAGTGTCGATTTCGACAATACTTGTAAGCCAATTTACCCATCCATATATTGTCGATTTCGACAATACTTATGATCAAAAATTTACCCATTCATATATTGTTGATTTCAACAATTTACCCATCAATATATTGTCGATTTCGACAATAATGTAAATCGGATAATAGCCCACTAAGGGCACATGCGACTGAATCTTCTAAGTAATTTCTTAGACAAACAAGGGCACATGCGTCATTGACTGTGGGCTAGCTATCTTTAACAATTATTGTCGAGAGTTGCTATATATGCCAACTTTATTGTCGAAATCATTAATATATGACAATCTGAAGATGAATTTTATTGTGGAAACCTTTAATGTCGACAATTCCATAATCGATGCATCAACAAAATTATAATCTGGGGAGGCAACATGAACAAACAGTTGGGAAGTTATGATGCCAGAAATTGCAAATTTGAGAAAACGAACTTGTAGAGTGGCGTACTTCGATGTTATTGAGTTTAGAGAGGTCAATTTTGTTTCATAAAATTCGTTCTAGAGAAAAGATGATATATCAACATCGATAAATTCATAGAAATAGGTTACAAAGCAATATCATTTTACATCGACATTAAAACTACATGTTAAAACCACAGTGATGCACAATCTATATAAGAGTACTCCAAACCACTGATGCTCCACCAAACCCTAATTGCAATGAGCAACAACACTCCACACGCTCCACAACCAACCAAGGGAGAGAGAGAGGAGAGAGAAACAAATCCAAATAGCAGCGATCCTCGATTAAACCTTAAAAGAGAGATTTGTCGCGACGCGAAGGCAAACAAAATTTTCTGCCATTGTTCTTCACTTAGGTAGAGAGAGAGAAAAGAGAGAAAATAATGAAATCTGAGTGAAAGAGAGAAAATTTGTTTTCAAAATTAAAACTGCAAAGATGAGAGAGAGAGAGCCCACTTGAAGAGAGAGTACATGTGTCTTGCCAACTCATTTCCACCTGGGTTTTCTTTTCCACCTCTATTTTGAGGACCACTCATCTCTAGGGATGTGTGGTTCCTATTGAGAATGAGAGTTGAGTGTCTCATTTTTGAGTGTCTCTAATCTCCCATATATATATATATATATATATATTAACAATGCAACATTACCAAAATATATTTTACTATTATAACTCATATTTCACAAATAATACATCTCAAACAACTTCTGCAGGAAATACATGGACTTTGAAGACAACACCCCTTATTTTCTCTATCAGCTCGAAGACACATACATTTCCCATCTTCAATCTATTATCAGACACAAATTCATGCCAACCGTGAGTAAGCCTCATTCCGTGGGGTGCCTTCTTATAGACTTCAACATTCCACGTTCGTCCATCTGAAGCTTCAAGTCTAACACTCTCTACAACCTCTGGAAAATTTTCCCTCACGAACAGGGTTGAAATATACTGCACAAAGATAAAGAAGAACAGATGAATAATCTCGTGTAAGAGTTTCCTATCACATCTTATGTGTAGTATGATACTTTCAATCAAAAACCTCACCAGATATCTATTGTTCAGATAGGCATGTCCCATAACAATTGCGAGATATGGATTCTTGGACTTAAATGCGCTGGCTGATCTCATATTTCCGCTTGTTTTGGTTGCCACGACAGGTTCTGTTTGCATCATCTCGCTTACTTCTGCATTCACGTTTTCACTTAATTCTATAATTTAAAAGAACAGCTAGCTCTTAAATACATAACAATGACACTGATTGAGAAGATATACCGTGAACTTCCAAACACGGGCTATCTTGAACTTCTTCCTCTTTGGGCACCAACAAGGGTCTGCCATCTTCTGGCTCATGAACATTAGTACAGTGACAAATAATTCAGTAAAGAGCTAATCAAATAAAAGAAACATAAAGTGTTTATCATTAAAAAGTGAATAATGCAGAATGTTAGCAAGCGGAAAATTTGCATTTACTCACTTTCAGTTCTCGTGACCTTCTTCACGATTTTCCCTGAATATTTTGGTTTTAAGCTATGAGTAGGTTTACGGGAATTTTCTCTAGATCTTGCCACTTCCTTTTCGTTTTCCACATTTATAAAGCAGGTAGTCTTTTTTCTCTTCCAAACCTCCTTTTCTAGTCCATTATGTCCAAATATCTTAAAGTTTAATAGGGACTTCCCTTTGTATCTGAAGACAATAAATTCGCCGAGTTTTAAAGAGTTGTCTTTGACAAAGCCCTCCCATCCCTTTCCAAAAAAGAACCTATTTTCAGATTTTCCTATCTCCATAGACCAATATTCCCCAAGTACACTTTTAAGTCTCACATTTTTGGGTACGGTTCCACCGAATTTTGGAATGAACTCAACTGGTATTTCCTACAATGATCAAGTAGCTAAACTTCATAAGTCGAATAAATGAAGCAAAGAAGAGAGCAATTTGGGGTATTTGATTTTGTACTTAGAGAAGAATAACAATCATAACTTGAAACTAAAAATAACAACATACGAATGTAATACATAAAAATCCCAAGGAGAATCGTAATAACAAGGAGAAGGTAAACGTTATACCATTTGTTGGGCGCATATCTCGGGTAAGTAAACTCTGAAGAAATGATGCTGACATAAAGAACTCCTCTCAGGTTTCACCATATTTTGTGCTCACTTAGTATTGAAGTCCCTAAGTAAGACTCCCCGGATCAATAATTTCACCTGCAAACCAAAAATGAAAATCCCAAAATTTATATCGTCCACAAAAGCATGTAATCCTAACAAACCTATACAGATTGTTCTAACTAAGAGTTTAAATTAATACATTTTTTCTTCATAAATTTATATTAGCTTAAAAACCAATTTGTCAGCTTGAAAACAGTATAAAGGTGAAAATTGCCATATTCAAAACAGAAAGAAAAAAAAAAAAAAAAAAAACCATCATCACCTACACAATTCAAACCATAAAATAATCCAAATCCCCATAGTACTCGGAACCTGAAAACCCTTCAAACTCTAAAACTGTCACAACACCAAAATCAGCTCAGAGATTAAAAGCAAATAGACCTGCAATGGGGCCTAAAACCCATTTTAAACCCTAAAACCCCCTCGCCGCCCATATCGTCAAGGAAATCTAAAGGTGAGGACATGCAATGGGACTAAAACTAAGTGCAACCCCTAGAAACCTCTCAACACCAAAATCACCATAGAGATCAAACACTACATACATGTAATGTGACTAAACCCCAGTTTAACCCCTAAAAACCACTCAACACCCACATCACCATGGAAATCAAAAAATGATCATGACGTGCAATGGGACTAAAACCCAGTTTAATCCCTTACAATGTATCGAATTCCCAATGGGCATTGGCACCAAAACTTAGTTTAACTACTAGTCTACTACAGTACATAAGAAAAGAGAGAGTGAGAGGGCACTTACAGATATAGTGAGCACTCAAAATCTTGAGCTGCAAAGGTTTGAGCCAAGAGAGAAAACAACCTAAAGTTATAGTTTGATGGAGAAAACGAGAGAGAGAGAGAGAGAGAGTAAGAAACTTTTTCCTTGCTTGTGTGTTTTGGGTGAATTAAGAGAGACCAACAATTTGGAAACACTAGGACTTGGTCAGTCAGAAAATAGCATCCACGTTTAGAGACGTTGCAAGTGCAACCATTTGGGCTATGTCTTGGGCCTTGGGCAGTATGAAGTATTAACAATTTGGGTATGATGGGCCTTCAAGCTTTGTAGGTTGGGCCTATTACTCCACTCACCGCTCGGGGTGGTAACGGTGGTTGTTATACAATCTTTCGCAAGGCAAGCATCGGTTAGGTACCAATGGACCATCTATACAATCAACAAAAGAATTTCACCTTAATGTACAGTTTACCCCTAGCTTCCTCTATTATATAGATGCATACTTCATTAGGCCAGGAGCTAGGGAACCATACTATTTCCCCATCTAAGGTACAATAAACAACAAGAAAGTCTGCACATTTGTTACCTTTCCTAAAGGAATGAGTAATAGAAAAGCTATCCAGTTTGTCCATGTATGGCCTCGAGCAGGTGTATGCAGTTTCATGGAGGCTTCTCTTTCTTCCAAATATAAGCAAGCATTTGCAAGGAGCCTCTTGTTAAGTGAATGTTCTTATGTCCCCTATCTCAGCAGATTTGCAGACCTCTCTTAATACTCAGCATCTCTTGGTAAGTAAGATTTTGGCCTTATATTGACCACTATAGCATAACACTCCATCTTCTCTTGAGTTCCTAGCAATACCCCTGTAGTGGCCTATTCCGGATCTCGAACTCAAGCCTCAACTTTGACCATCATACATTTACTCGACCTCACCAGCATACGATTACATGACACGCTACGGAACAACTACAAAGAAGAGTTTACTTCTCATTCTCGACCTCCACACCAACAGCTTGATTCAACAAACACTCGGTCATTAAAGAAGTCGTTACAAAACAGAAGGATCAGACTGTTACGAAATCAGTTCAAAGACTCATCAAATTCATATTGTAACGCTCGTCATTAAAAGCAATAATGGTCATCAAGCGGTCATATTATAAGACTTATAAATATGACCATAGAACTACAGATTAGGGACAAAAAATTCTAGACAGAGAATTCTACCCATAAATTATATACAGAGCTACTCAGAGCGATCTTTGTAATAGCTAACCATCATCAATAATATCTCTTTATAAAATTTTCAAAAGAGGTCATGGGGTTTTAACCTATTCAAAGGGTTTCCACGCTAAATCTCGTGTTAGCAATTACTTGATAGAACTCTCATTATTTTTGGTGTGAGAGACTAAGTTAGATATACGAAATTAGGTTCTTACATTTGGTGTCGTCTGTGGGAATCGAAGCAGTTAGCCACAGTTTTCAGATACAGCTGATACTTACTATCTTAACAGAATGCTGCTTCCAGACTAGAATGCCTCATTGGCCCAGCAGAAGGAAGCGCCGCACTGGCAAAATTACGGGCCACTCTAAACACTGAGATAGAAAGATGAGCCGTTCTGGAACAACAGCTGGCAAATGTAAGAGATACGTTGAAAGTTCTGCAGGGACAACAGATGGCAACTCAAAAGAAAAAACGCACTGCCAGCTAGCTCAAGAGTTTCCGTTCAAGACAGGCTGGGACCTCAAGGCAACAGGCAAGGAATTAATGCTCGATCTGATCATAATCAGTTGGGAGTCAAGCTCATATAGATACCAGGAGTCCGACAAGAAGTTGATGATGTTCCCGACGAAGTCAGGCAAGCGGAGGACCCACTCCGTGGAAGTGTTCGCATTCCTGTACATGAACGACTAAGTGAAGGAAGTGGTGAACACATTCCTCGAGAAGGATATATCCCACGTCAGACCATCACAGCTAGTCATTCGTAACCCAGGAGCATGTCAAAAACCGTATCAAAGAATTATTTAAAGCCCAGATTCAAGCCGCCAAAGGCATCTACAACAGGCTACATAAGAGCCCGATAGCTTAGGATCTATTAAACAACGAGATTCCCACAAGTTTTCATGCCCCGAAAATCTAAAAGTACAGAGGAACAGATCACGTGGAACACATCCAAGAATTCCAGGACGCTTTAGGCTTGCATTCTACATCGAACAACATTTTATGCCGTCTCTTTCCTACCAGTCTCCAGGGCAAACCTTTGTGATGGTTCCACTTGCTACAAGAAGGGTCAATTCACACATTCGAACAGTTGCGAGAATTTTTGTCAAGAACTATTTGCACAATAGAGACAAAGCAAAAATCTCTATTCTTTGTTTAGCCTTAAGCATATGTCAGGAGAGAAGCTTGAATCGTTCACTAAGAAATTCTTGAAGTTGGCCAAAAAGGTAGATTAACTTGATCAGAAGATTATTATTTTAACCTTTATAAACGCCTTGCTAGTGGATGGAAAGCGACGGAACACCTAATTTTGAACAAACTCGCAACCCTGGAAGACATGATAGTAAAGGTAAACGGCTATATCGATCTCAAACAGATGTTAACCGAAAGACAGAAGCCCTAGAAGTCAATTCTGACAACAAAGATCAATCTACATAACAAAATTTTAATCGTACTACAGATTACAGAGGAGACAGAAAACAAATTAAATCTAATGAAGATCGGCCTCAGAGAGGTAGTAACTTACCAAAGCCATGTCTTCCCAATTGACTGCTACAATAGCCAGCCTATATCCCATGCTTCAGAAGGATAAATTCTTCCAAAATACCCAATATCTCCAATCCATTGAAAGCATACCATATTGCATACACCACAAAGTCTGACATCATGACACAAACATTACTTCGCGTTATAGAGACTTTTGGAGTACATCTTTACAGACGAAGGAATGCACGAGTACATCGTAGACATAGAAAGTTACATAAATGGGAGTTATAAAATTAATATTGAGATCGTACAAATAGAAGGAGGGACCGAGGAAAGCATTTGTACCACATATCCCTCAGTCATTTTATAGATACTCATGCGATCAACAGATCGGTTAGGTTCAAAAGACGACGTCTTGGCCAATGCCACGATCTAGCCAAGGTTGACAAAGAAGCTAGATTACTCCCAGTATCCAGTTCACAATGAACAGGGATCTCCTTTGATGATTATAGATCGGTCAGATTCAAAAGACGACATCTTGGCCAATGCTACGATCTAGCCAAGGTTGACAAAGAAGCTAGATTACTCCCAGTATCCAGTTCACAATGAACAAGGATCTCCTTTGAGGATTATGACGTTCGCCACCTCAACTTTCCTCATCATGACGTACTC
This sequence comes from Kingdonia uniflora, assembly GCA_014058105.1. Lineage (NCBI taxonomy): Eukaryota > Viridiplantae > Streptophyta > Magnoliopsida > Ranunculales > Circaeasteraceae > Kingdonia > Kingdonia uniflora. The sequence goes on from JACGCM010000591.1 coordinate 22,861, forward strand.
GTGATCATGTTAAAGATGATAAATGTCGTCCTGCACACAATGATGGTAGATACTGGCAGTGGTATCGAGCTACTCTTCCAAAGTACAATTGATCAGATGGGACTGGCTGACAAAGTTAAGCCTAATGACATCGATGTTAGTGGTTTTAGCGTTTCCAAGAAGAACGCGTAGGAAAGATCATACTTCATATTACTGTAGGACCGATAATGATTGACGTGTATTTTACGTTATAAACGCAAAATCTCATTACTCGGGAATAATGGGACGTTGTTGGCTACACAACATGAAAGCCATCCCATCGACCTATCATCTAGCGTTACAGTTCGATTGGAATGATGGTCTCTATGAAATCAAAGGCAGTCAAAAGCAAGCTCGCCACTACAAGAATAAGGGATATTAGCCACCGAAAAATTTGTGGCAAAAATGTTTTTTGCCACTATTTTTACCGTGGCAAGGGTCGTGGTCGTAGATGGGGTGGCTAAAGCTTTGGCACAGTTATTACCATGATAAAAAGTTTCTCAATTACCATGACTTTTACCGTGGTAAATAAATTTTTTTCCATTGAAAAATCCGTGGCAAAAGCCTACTTTCACCATTACAGAATCCGTGGCAAAAGCCTTCTTTGACCACTACATAATCTGTGGCAAAAGCTTATTTGCACCACTACATAATTCGTGGTAAAAGCCTACTTTCACCACTGCAGAATTCATGGCAAAAACATCTCATTCACCACTGTTTAATCTGTGGCGAATAGGTTTTTTAATTAATTTTTTATTATTATTGTAAATGCTCCATTAAATAAATAAATAAATTAATACAAAAGATCTCAGTACATTTACATAATTCATTTTTCTGGGATCCTTCTACAATGAGTTTGGAATGCACTCTTATTCAACATATATGAGGCAGACCTTTCTGTTCCCTTTCTACTACTACCTTAATATGCCTTTATCAATGCAGGGTAACACACAACCTGACAGCTTCCAACTGCATCTTCCGTTGTGTATTCTCAGGGATAGACTCCAAAATATTCTCAGTGGATATTTTCACCTAAAAGAAGAGAAGGGAGAAAAACAAAAATTATAAGATACTAATTTTCTTTAATAATTAAAAAGATAAAGTTTGTCAAAAACTTACATGTGAACCAATTCATAAGCCAGGGTTCTCGAATGCATGGTTCAAACAAGGTCAAACTGCATAAACATAGACATGACCCAAAGTCAAATGAGCAAACAATGTGTTGTGAAGTGCTGTAAGGTATACCAAGAAGTGGATGTTTATCGAAGTAATCCAAAAAGAATAGAAAGCTTAATACGAACCTCAGCAAGACCTATGATTCCAGGGCAGGGGAGGTTCAATAAGTTTCCTTTAAATCTAAAGTCTCAAATAAGCGCTTTATTGTCTTAAATAGATTTATATTTTCAGAAAAATTTAAGTGGTATCGTAACATACTCTCATTGTCGTTCACAACTTAAAACCAATATGTTTATGCTATCTGTCAATATTGGAAGGAAAAGTATATTTGTTTAGCTTTTATATCAAGAAAAAACATAGCAAATCAAAGTAAGAACATACCTTGAGAAATTCTGTAGGGCCTTCATATTTGCGATAAAAATTAACCTTCAGGTATGTAAACCCTCCATGAATCATAACTGACACAAGAAACTGAGTAAGTCATCAATTAGTCTAAGAAAATTTGTAAAAGGTATGTATGACTACAAATTTCAAAAGTATACTTTTTTTTTACCACCATAAGCACTGAACTCACATCCAACATAGGCTCTAGCATAACCAAACAGACAACCTATGACCTCAAATCAAGATTTCAGATGATACATAGTTTTTTTATTCTCTGTACTCCTACAGTTCCAAATTAAGATAGTGTCTAACATAAAGACTATTTAAGTTTTGCAATAAAACTGCTCCCAGTCTGCATACTAGGAAGCATCACAGTCTTCTCCTTTCTCATTTTTTTTACAGGAGTAAACACATTGTTGTTGAGGTTCTCTTCAGAATCTTTATCAGGCTCAAACATCTCAAACATCACCTCAGAGTCAGAACCAAAACCCCTAACACTTGCTACATTGTACAAAACAATTTGACCCCCATCTCAAGAATACATTCCTCAGAAACAAACTTGCGACCCTGCACAAACTCAGTCTCAGATCCTTCAAGTACTTCACTCTGAACAAACTTACCTTCTTCAACAACTAAGTCTTCACTCACTAGAGCATTAAATTGATTCAACCTCTTGATATCATCATCACCCCCATCATAGGCATTAATGTCATCTAGATCGGCATAGCCTAGAAGGGGTTACCTTCCTTGAAGGGGCTAACAACCTTATATTTGATGTTGCTTCTACCCTTGTATTGTTCTACGGACTCCCTTATGTTGATGCCTGACCTTTAAAAACTGGTTTGGATTGCTTAGCCTCCACCCAATTTTGCTTTCCAGCTATGATTTTTTTTCCTTTTGTTAGCTTCTACATAAGTTTCATTTCATCCTTAGAGACAGCCTCAACATCTATCCTCTTTTTTGTTTCACTATTCACCTCTCTCTTGTGCTCATTGGCCTTCATCTTTATGCAATCCTCAACAGAGTGCTTCTACAAGTAGAAAAGCCTACAAAATTTGGGCATTCTTTCATACACAATCTTCTGCAACCACCTATCTTTGGCCTCTCCAATCCAAATTTTATTAGGGTATTGCTTAGTGAGATTAATTTCAATGCATAATCTAGCTATGCAAGGTTTGTGATAGATCTAGTGGGATGATCCATCCTTAGGTATTTTCCACCAATTAGAGCAGACACAAAGGCTTGAGAAAACCAGCAGTAAAGTAACAAACCCTGAAATGAGGGAAGTTAATTCAGATTGACTAACACAAGAGGAGATTCCCTCAGATCAAAATTGAGATTCCATATGGAGATCTTATAGTAGGATCCCCTAATGTGTACATCATCCCTGGCAGAGCCTCGATCACTTCAGCATCAGACTCTAATTGCAATAAGATATGCATGGGACTAAGGATCCCTACATTAACGGCCCATTCTAGACCCCATAATCGCACAATGACCCCTCGAATCTCCTCATTGAAGGTCTTGTAGTAGAGAACATACTACAAGGTTTTTAAATTAAAGTTAACATACATTTGAAGCTGTTACTTCAACATAGTTTACCATGTTCTTTAACTAATAAGAGAAAATTGAATAGGCTAGTTATCTGCATTAGCATGTCCAACTCCAAAATTGCTACCAAGATAAAAATGTAACAGTATGCAACCATTTCATTTGGATGCACAAACTGTATTTCATACCACCTAGAAAAGAGTAAAAAAAATATAGTTCATAACCATTTCTAAAATAAAACCTAAATAAATTTTCAAAAGTCGAAGAACAAGTGTAATGGTGTTATTATGCTTTTAATAGCATAAACCAACTCATACTTTGGCTGATTAAAAGTTCTTAGAATAACCACATGTTCAAAATAAATAATTTTAATAAATGGCAATGAGAACCTATGCTCTTCAAAAAGGGGTGTACACTTGATGTTCTATTGCTGGAATATTATAAATGCACCCTTAGACTAATACGTCCACAAAAAATCTAAACATAAGAGCAATAGGTGAGTTGGATAACCTATACAATACTATGATTTCCAGCTAAGAGTTTTGATTCTCTACTTAATAAAGCACCTATACCACGATAGATGCAGTCAAAGTGAACCTACAAATGCACTTGATAAAAAAAAAACGATACAAAACTTGTATAAATTAACATGGCAAGAAATATGTTATATTATGATATATAGATGTACCTAGAAGTTACTCCACAGTTCTGCCTGTTGCACTTTGTACTAAAAGGATAGTTCATGTTGTGACATTTTTCACACTTCCAACTACCTTCAAGCATATTTTATTCTGCAAAACAAGAAAGGCGTATAATTACTGATAACAGATACAACCCAACTTGGTAGATAGGTCTAAGTACGATAACTTACTAGCTAGAATTTTTATCACATTTTGAAGCATGTAGTAACAATAAAGACAAAATATTTGTACATAACCACTTATAAAGATCGTAGATTGGCAATAGTTTACATCTAAGGAAAAAAATGCGAGGTTATAGACAGCTAATTAGTTAATACGTAAGGATGAGTTTGTATAAGAAACAATGGTATGAGCATAAACCTGAGATCAAGGCTTAGAGGATTACACTTTCTCATATTGCAAACAATTCTAAACAAAAAGATGGCATTTCCACATTTAGGGTTGGCCCAGATCGTTATCTCGTGTTCCTTCTAGATAAGCTGTTGATAAAGAACATTATACTTAGCATGCAATAAAAAGAAGCTGAACCTGCATCTTTTTTGTAGAGATTCTGTAAAGGAAACACGGCCGGCCTTGCACCCTGTAAAAAATATTTGTGAATGTAAGAGAAATGAAGAAGTAGTCCTACAGAGGAAACTACTATACAATATAGCTAGGCATGACACATAGGCTAAACTATCCCATATTTATCCATTACAGGAGGTATACTATATATCCCACCTAATTAAGTTAAACTACATCAGATTAACCTTGGAGATCGCAAAGAAAAAGATGCGGGAATTAAATTAAGCCACATTGGATAGTCTAATTAGTTAGTAATTGTAAAATGAGAAAGCAAATTATTTTATAAGAAAGAAAATTATTTAATATTTATAGCTTCTCAAAAGATTCCGTCGTAGCTTTATGTACAACGGTTGTTTCAACACTTGTAAAGATAACTGTACAAAAAGTTAATTAACATAAACCAACTAGACATCTGAATTGCCAAAACAACCTTTACACACAACTCAAAATTATAGTAAAATAGCCTTAAAAATGAACACCCATTCATTCCCCCCATATTGTCATAACAATGAGCATGCACAACCTCTTACAAACATCTATGGTTGTAGATGCTTACATAGAATAACTCAATTTAATTTCAAATCATCAAAAGAATTCAGTAATAAGGAATAAAGTTTCCATAAATTATCTTACCCCCTTTAAAAAACATGGTGAGGTTCAAAAGCCCGTACAAGGTATAGTATCTATAAACGAAGAAAATGTTGAGTAAACATATAAAAACTAAAACCTAAGAAACAAGTAATTCACTCACCCTGTCCAAAGGCTTTTAAGACATTTTTGATAAACTAAGTTGCAAGTTGTACTGATGTTTGTACCAATAAACACGTGCATAGATAATCTTCAAGTTTGCAAACATATAAACAACATTAATTAATTGGGAATAAAATCCATTGTTGGGAAATCAATGATCAAATACTTGAAATATTTAGTAATTATTTTAAGCCAAAAACTGAAGAAACAATAAAAAGGATGTGCTCTTACATTGTCAAGGACAGCCCTGGTAATACTAGCTTCCATATTATCTCTGCCTACCAACTAGCTGCTAAAAGTAATGACAACACCCATTTTGTTTTATTTAGAATAAGATTTGACGTCAGGGCATAATGTAATTTGAAGATTCCATTAATATGTACCTTTGCGTGGTTACCTCTACAGAATGCAAAGGCAAAGAGATGTATCCCCGCTTCTGCAAAAATTAGATTTCAGCCATGTTAAAGTAGAACATATAGTTAAAAAAATATCTTAGGTCCATCCGCATTGCAGTAAACATTAAAACATTAAACATTACCTGTAACGTCGATTATATGGAGACATAATGATACAAGGAAGCTTAACTCTATAGTAAACATTAAATATTAAACATTACCTGTAACATGCGAAATAAGCGGCCTTTTTTATGGATCACAATGGTGGATCTTCATATGTTTTCCCTATAGGGCCTATCGTCTTTAACAATTTTGGGGAGGCTTTGTTCTCCCGGGTTGGTTTATTTGTCGACAATTCCTTCAATTTTTAAGAAGCTCTAAACTTTATTTCTAAGGCTACTGGAGCTTTACTGTTATGGTTTGCAAGTGGATCAAATTCACATTGGTAAAAACCAGGAAAAAGTCCAACACGTTCACAGATTAATCATTTCATCTCTTGCAGTCATAATTTGTTGGGATTACACTTGGGTTTTACAAAATCAAGTACAGAGTCTTCACCCCCGGTGATCTTTTATATGAATGCACGATCAATGTTGAGGAAGTTATGGCAGGAAGTTGAGTAACTTCAATCATTTTTGGTGTTGTCATTAGCTGCTGCCTTTTTTCCACCATTTGACAATCTATTTGCTAAGGTACTAGTTATCCCTCCCGGGAACACTAATGTACAATGTGGTCAACCGTGCTGTACTTGTGAGCATCGAGGATCTACTAGTATTTCTTTTTCTGAAATAAGTTGGACAAGACAAGCAACAGAGTCGTCAACAGGCATTACATCCCAACAGTTTTAGACAACATTTTTAATGATGAATTAACTCCAGTTTTTCTTCTGAGGTACTTGTTGGAATTGGTTCCAGAAGTATGAAAGTTATTGAAATTAAATCTCTTAGCGTCTACACATTTGGCTTATATGTTCACCCTGATTCCATCTGTGAGAAACTGGGCCGTAAATATGCTTTTGTTCCGGTAAATGAGCTGAACAACCGACCAGACTTTTATGAGGATCTTCTCATGGAAGATATTCATATGACTGCTAGAATTGTAGTAAATTACAACGGGCTGAAAATCAATACTGTACGCAATGCTTTTGAGAAATCTCTTCGAGCCCGATTATTAAAGATGAATCCAAACACCAATTATTACTTCTTGAGAACGTTCGGTTCATACTTTGCTCAAGATATCTCATTATTTGTGGGTACATCAATATATTTTTGTCAAACAGTTGATGGGAAACTAATTACTGAAATTAACGAAAAATATATTGGAGTAGTTCATAGCAAAAAATTCAGCAAGGCTTTCTTTGAGATGTACATTGGGGATGGTCCTGTATCAATGCAGGCAAAAGAAGAGATTGTTAGGACGTTGATGGTATCATGAGAAGATGCTGAAATTAGCTCGTTAGCCAGTCGTTCTTTCCACCACTTTTTTGGGGGAAGGAAAAGAAAGAAGTAGAGAAAGTACAAAGAATTTTGGTTCATTGAAAGGAAAGGATAACACTGGTATCCCTATTACGAGTTAACATTTGGAGAATATAGATGGAAACATAGAATGTTAATTATACGGTGTTGTGAAAAATCAATGAATAATACATATTTCATATATAGTTTGTTATTTAGTGCAAAAAAAACAAAACAAAAAACAAAACAAAACAAAAAAAAGTTGTGTTAGGCATATATATTTAGGATACTCTCATTTCTAGATAAGAATTTAGCTAATCCTGCACTTAACATAATTAAAAGAGATTAATCATTTAAGAGCAATAAGTGAAATGGATAACCTGTCCAAAACTTTGATTTCCAGCCAGAGTTTAGATTCTTTACTTGATGATGTTGTAATGCTACATCAAAGTAAACCTACAAATGTAATAATAAAAACGAAACAAAAATGAAACTTGCACAAATTAACATGGTAAGTAAGATGTTATATTCTGATAGAGATGCACCTTGAAGTTCTTCCATTTTTAGCAGTTGGACCTTTTCCCCCATTGACTTCTAGACTTCTAGTACTTGAATCCATCAACTATTTGACAAATTAGGGTGAAAAGAAGACATAAACAAATCAGATTCAGAAAGTTCCTTTTTTTCCCATTAATCAAGAAGAATGTCTTAGGGATGAGACGACTAAACATAATAGTTCAACCAGTAGAAACAAATCATAAACTCACTCATTTTAGTTGTCACCATTGTACTTTTATTGCTAACTAAAGAAGAGGATGAGCTCAGGCAAGCTTTTGAAGATGTTTACAATGAGATAATTGCTAATAACCAAGTAAATATTAGGTCTTACAAATTGGCAGTTGATGAGAATTCCCTGTACAAACAACACAATTCACAACCATCGTAAGTAACCACGAAGAACCCATCTGGCTTTCTAGTTATGAAATCCTTAATTGACACCACAAGTTGGAATGTGTGAAAGGCCTGGCCTCGGCGAGCAAAAGTCTGCGAAGGTTTTGCAATTTTAGCATCTTAATAATCTTATTTTTAACCAAACTATCTTACAACTACAAACAAAGAACGAGATCCCACCACTATTTTAGCTCGAAAAATGATTTGAAACAAAAAGTACAAACTAAATGCAAGTAAAAACTCATAATTAAAGGAGATTTAATGACTATGAAACCTGAAGGAGTTGTAATTTCCACCCACGGTGAGTTCTTGAAATTTTTGAAACCCTAACAGCACCCTCTTCGTAATTCTTCTCCATATTTGCTCGTACCAACTTGAAATCGCCATTGTTAAACACTTTGATCTCATCTTGATTTCTACATTCTTCCCCCAATTTAGAACAATTCCATTCGAAACCCAAACAAGTGAGAGAATTAGGAATTGAAGATTGGCAAACCTTAAGAGAGAAATTGGAAAATCGAAGTTTGGGAATCATGGAGTTAAAGTGAAGTTTGGGAATCATGGAGAAAATCGTAACTATAAGGGAAAATAAATTTTGGTTTCTCTCACGGTTTTTCTTGAGATAGTCATTCTTATCAATCGGTGTTTTTTGCATTATTAGAAGTTTTAGCCTTTACTTTAGTCTAGTAGCCACTACTTAAGCTGTGGTACTTGTCATCGAGAAAATTGTGGCAAAAGCTGAAAGTCAAACCGTGGCTAGTGCCCATTTTTCTTATAGTGCATGCTTGTGAAAATAATGTAACCATTGTGACAGAGCCACCAAAAAAACACGTCGTATAGCAATTGCAGAATACTATAAAGAACACTACAGGGAACCAACAATCGAGTGCAGAAGCCACAAAATACGTCAAGATTAGTGGTGACAAGCGAAATACCTACATTAGGACTCTTTTACCCACTACATAATGAAATATTCTTATTCATTTTCTAACAATAACAGCGACGCATTCGAATAGATATTCCATGAAATACCAGACATCGACCAAAGTTTGGCTTGCCCAAGCTTAGCTTAAAAGACAAGGCCGAGGTGGTCAAACAGAAATATAGAACATTAGCACGAGACTACGAGAGGAAGTCAACAAATCGATAAATCATTGAAGTTGGTTTTATTCAAAAGCCAATTACCACGATAGATCTTGAATATCGTAGTGCCGAAGAAAAATGGTAAAATCAGAGTATGTGTAGATTTAACAGACTTTAATAAGCATACTCTGAAAGATGGTTTTCCCCTTCCTATCATGAACCATCTACTCGATTCATCTATGGGACATGAACTATATCCATATAGATGTCGCATCAGGGTACAATCAGATGCCCCTTTTGCCCAAAGATTAAGAAAAAATAGCTTTCATCACAGAACATGGATTATATGCTACAAAGTCATGCCTTTCGGCCTCAAGAATGCGGAGACACTAACCAAAAACTGATGACCTAGATGTTTAAAGACCATCTTGCTAAAACAATGGAAGTTTACATTGATGATATGTGTGTAAAATCTCAAGAAGAAAAACCATATCGTAGATTTGTACACGACCTTCAAAATTCTTTGATCATATAAATGTGACTAAATCCAGATAAATGCCAGTTCAGAGTACAATTGGGATAATTTTCAGGATATTTAATTAGAAAGCAAGGTATCGAAGTTGACCCAGATCGTATCTGTAGGGCCTATTCTAGATCTCGAACTCAAGCCTTAGTTTCGACCATCATACATTTACTCGGCCTCATTAAAATACAATTACATGGCACACTACAAAACAACTGCAAAGAATAGTTTATTTTTCATTCTCGACCTCTACACCCACAACTTGATTTAACAAACACTCAGTCATCAAAGAAGTCGTTACAAAACCGATGGATCAGACCGTTACAGAATCTGCTCAGAGACTCATCAAAATCATATTGTAACGTTCGCCATTAAATGCAATATGGTCGTCAAGCGGTCATATTCTAAGACCTATAATATGACCATAAAACTACATATTAGGGACAGAAAATTCTAGATAGAGAATTCTACCGAAACTCTATGCAGAATTACTCATCAGCCATCATCAATAATATCTCTTTCTTAAATCT